>ML790823.1:443145-470069 GCA_009831015.1 Picea engelmannii | reverse complement strand
CTTTCTCCATGAGAATTCCTCTCCTTTTATAAGCTGAAGAAGATAAGGTGAGGAGGTTAGGATGATCCCACTAAATCATGAAAGCGAGTAAGATCCAAACTATTCGGATGCCACCTCACCCAAGAAGCTTCTCCTTCTAGAAAATTCGAGAAACCGTACGTTTTTCTCACGTGCTGGAATGTCCGCACCCTAGCTATATAGCAACCTGCGGACTGTCCGCACCCTGGCTATATAGCAACCTGCGGGAATTTGTCATTCCCGCACCCTACCTATATAGCAAACTGCGGACATTTCTTTTCATAAGGTTTTTACATAGGAAACTGTAACTTTTTTCCTTAGGAAAAGTTCTTCTTCCTTCTCTCTTCAGGAACTCAGGCCACTGTGACCCCTCCAAAGGCAATAGATAGGTTTACATCATTAACGATCATAGGGATGACGAAAATAATGTGTAACAAAATTATTCACTCTTTGAGTGTGGAATACAGTTAATGAGAATTCTTCCATTCTTTCTCTCTTGCTTCTTTCTCAATTTCTCTTTGCAAATGTGTGTGGTATTTTATAGCTAGATCTAATCTGTGCAGGTTCAACACATTTACATGGTATCAAAGCTGACAGAATGCTAAGCAAAAGCTACACCAAATCATTTTTTGCAGGTACAAAAGATTGAAGACAACAAAAGATGGATTATTCACCATAAATACATCTCACGCCTCATAACTATTTGAAATGGAAGCCAAATTTTTTTCTTCTTCTAAGATGCAAAGGATTATACCAAATAACCATGGAAATGGAAGTAGAGCCTGATTCTGCCGATGAGAAAAATGACTTTCTCAATAGACAAGATATGGCCATAGGAAGTATCGACATGTCTGTTTCTCCTGAACTTTTCCATTAAGTATATGAAGAATCACAAGGATCAACTCCAAATGAATTATGGACCAGATTGGAGGTTATATTTGGGAATAAAGAATATTGTGAAGATTTCATGCAGGAGGTCGAATAGATAGAGCCAAAAGAGAAGCCATCAGAAGATCAAGTCTGTTATTATGAAGAGTCTTCTACAAAAGTATTTGTAGAAATTTGTATTTCATTGATTGAAGATGATGTATACTCTATTTCAGATTTTTTTTTTGAAATTCATGTGGAATATATATGACATACATCTCAAGAGTTGCATGTAGACACTTTTGCATGCAGCATGCATGCATCTCAGGAGTCAAAAAAGGATCCGCGCACATCAGATGCCATTCTTATATTTTCTGAGAAAATTTTTGTAGAAACAATTTGGATATTTGAATTCCTCTCGGGAAAATATCCAATTTCAAAAAAAAAATCATCCGAAATGGAGTCTGGAAAATGAAGTTATGATCGTTTTAAAATCAACAAAATTTCAACTTTTTTCTGGAAACGGCCGCACAGTTTTCAAAATTTCATCCAAAATTTATTTGGATATTTTTCATTACAAGAAGATAAAGTGGATATGTGTGGAAATCTTAATGATGCATATACTTCATCATATCTGTGTAGACATCTACATCTTCAACAAAATCTTCAACGAGCACAAACTTGCACAGTTGCGAGGTCTTCTTGTGGTGAAGGACAGGGTTGCTTAACAACTGTTTTTTGTTCCTTCTCATTTTTTATTTTATGCATTGTAATTTGAGGGGTTTTTTTTTTTCCTATGAGGTTTTCCCTCTTTCCTCGTTTAGTTCAGTGTATCTTTTGTATTTGGGTACCTAACATGGCCTCGTAGACATGACCCATCCTTTATTTTCACCATAGTGATGTTTAGGGGGGGTGTTGGAGTTACTTCACACACACCTAAGATTTATTTTTCCTAAGGTTTTTCCTTGTTTATTAGTCATAACTAGTCATTATCCAGTCTCCTATATTTTAAGGGAGACTATTTCACCTGGAGAATATTCTCTTTCAGTTGACACTTCGGTTTGACTAGTTGAGTTGAGTTTAGATGTTGCATTGGTTTTGTTACCATGCAACATTGGGATCATCACCAACTCACTACTCTTTGTTTAGTCAATTAACTGAAGACTAGTTGACTAGTTAACTCAGCTAGGTGGCAGTTCACTCCCGTAACTCCCTGAGAGACTAGACTAGGTGGCAGTTTACTCTTGTAACTGCTGGTGTGTGTCTAGATCAATTTAGACCACCACTATGGCTCATTAGTTACTCATGTATCCTATATCCATTGTAAATTATTCACTCTTTGAGTGTGGAATACGGTTAATGAAAATTCTTCCATTCTTTCTCTCTTGCTTCTTCTTTCTCAATTTCTCTTTGCAAATGTGTTTGGTATTTTCTAGCTAGATCTATTCTATGCAGGTTCAACACATTTACAACAAACTATATATTTTTTAGAAATTTCAAGAGAGGTATTTTGGGAACAATCTCGACTGTGCTTTGTAACCCTGTTTTCATAATATAAAGTATTTGAGGTTGATCTATCATTATATTTACTTGATCTTCCCATGTGTCCACTCTATTAAAGTTCTCTTGTGCATGCAGATCATATTCTTTTTATTTTTTTTGTTATCAAAAATCTTTATCTTAAACTATGATGGATGTGAGGAAATTTTGCTTATTTTCTTTAAATGTGTGAAGTGTGTGATTCTTGTTCCTTTCTCAAGAACTTTCTTTAAAAATAAAACAAAAACAATTTCCTTTTATTTTGTGGCAATATTTTTTTTTTTTTTGAATTACTACGACAAACTTTTGTCAAGTCCCACATTTTTAATATATAGAAATCCCAAGAAAATCTAAAGAGGAGTACCACCTCTATAAAAATACAGGGGGATTTACATCCTTGTGAGGTTACCGTTTCGGTCCTAATGGATTCAAGCATCAACAATGCATAACTCTGATTTTCATATGTCTTATCAGACACCTTACCCATCATTCTTTTATTGTCAATTTTATAAATTTCAGGTGCAATATCTTCATCAATTTTCTTCCTTTGTACTTTAGATTTTCTTCTCCATATCTTCTTATAATTTTCCTTAATGCTGGAGATACTTTCCTTCATGAAATACTTTGACAATCTACATTCACTAGCCCTATGACCATAATTGTTGCAATTTTGACATTCAATATTGAAGTCTTGTAAGGGAGAGAATGAGTTATAGTTTCTTCTTTCTACATTATTATTTTTGTTTTCATATCTTTGAACATTTCTTGAATTGTACTTTCTATAAACTTTACAATGTAATGCTTTATGTCCAAAATTATTGCAGGAATAACAATATCCAAGGAAAATATATTGATTTTTATTAGAGGGATTCCTTTTGATGATTCTATTCTTCTTGTCATCTATTTCTTTTGTAGGGAGTGCATATTTCTATTTATTTGGGACAATCATCAATGGTATTGTCCTTGCCTTATTTCTTCTCTTCTTATGGAGTTATTAAGAGCATCTTCATAGATGATTGGCTGTCTGTCATTATTTTGTTCTGTATAGGGATCATATCTCAGTCTTGTCTTATCATTTGATGATCTCTGACTACTAAGAATATCATCCAATATTTTTGAACTATTTTCAAATTTTGATCCGTTCTTTTCTTTTTCAAGTTCACTTTTTAGCAACTGAATCTCAACTTCTAGCTTCTCACATACTCGTTCTCTATCATTGAGTTGTTTTAGAATGAATTCTTGAATTCTTTTATCTTCTAGGAGTTGGGACTTCAAATCACCGATGATCTGCTCTGATTCTTTGATGGTTCTTGATGCATCTATTTCTCTTGATTGATGCGATTCTTCAAACTCTTGACGTTGTGTCCTAATTAGCTTGTTCTTATTTTTATACATTCTTAGTTTCTCCAGATCACTAATTAGTTCTGCTTCTAGATCTACTTATCCTTCAAATTTATAGTTTTCTTCATCATCTACATTATTATTTTGAGTGTTCATTCACATAAATAGAAGCTCTAAATTTTCATCTTCACTCATCTCTGAAGAGATGATGTCTTCTTTGGAGTAGAAGTTTTTTTTTTTTTTTATAAAATTTCTTCTTGTATTGGTCTTTATCCCTTTTATGGTCTTTCTGGTTGTGGGCTTCTTCACCATCACTATACTTCTACTTGGGATAGGGACATTTGTTAGCAAAGTGTCCAATTCTGCCACAGTTGAAACATTTGAAGGGAAACTTTCCTTTGTATTTTCCAGATCCTTTCTGGTGTTTCTTTATAAAGTTGTCCTCTTCTACATATGATATGTCTGACTAATATTCATTAGACATATGTTCTTGATTTTTCTTTTCTTTAGAATCCTTAAAGTCCATTTCTCCTTTTGATGGTTTTTCCTGTCATGTCCTCATCTCATATGTAGTAAGAATTCCATGGATCTCATCTACAATGAGTTTTTTAAGTTCTAGTCTATCTTCAATTGTGGAAATATTGGCATCATACCTCATAGGTAAGGACCTTAAGATATTTTGTACAATAGGTTTTTCTAAGAGTTCTTCTCCTGCTGCTTTGATTGAATTAACTACCTCATCTACATTATGAAAGTATCCGACAATGTTCTCTTCTTCTTTCATATTCAAATTTTCAAACTGAGCTATGTAGGTTCATAGTTGTTCTTCCTTGACTTTGCTATCTCCTTCATATATAACCTCCAGTTTGTCTGATATCTCCTTAGCTAACTTACAATGCATTACCTTAAAAAATATAGGATTTGTTAATCCTCCTAGAATGACATTGACTTCCCTTGAGTTATCACTGAAAATATTCTTTTCTGCAGTATCTGTGGGTGGAGTAGCTGGTGCAGTGTAACCATATACTACATATTTCCAAACATCAAAACCAAGAGCCAACACATAGATTTTCATTCTTATTTTCCAGAGAGCATAATCATATCCTTTAAACAATGGTGCTTTGTTGGAAGACATTCCCTCTTTTTGATCCATTTATTTTAGGATCTACCTTCCATTTATTAGACTATGCTAAAGCCACTTGCTCTGATACCAATTGTTGGAAATATTGAGATGGGGGGGTGAATCAATATTACCCTTTTTAAACAATTAGTAATTACTTTGTTATTTTATTAATCACCAAAATAGATCAACAATGGAATTGTATTTAAAATCAATTATATAAATATAATTAACAACTCTTCTCCACTTTCCTCCGAACACCAAATAATAGTCACCACATGTTACAACCTTTCTGGACATCGAATAAAGGGTATCGATGAGGAATATTCTGTTTCGATACACCGATTTTGGAGTGTTAAAACAATTCTTATCCACTGGAATCTGAACACTTTCCTCCGAACACCAATTAATAGTCGCCACTTGTTACCTTTCTGATTCATCAATCAAGGTAATCCTGAGTTAATCTCCACCATTGGTCTAATCCTACTTTAGGCCCACTTTGCCTTTATCTAGTCTACTCCTTCTCGACCCCGAATAATCCACAAACCATTTATTTACCTTGCTATCAAATGATCATTATTTTCTTTGAGACTTCATGCCTTTGGCACCGCTTATCCTATCCTTCCACTTCGTCATTGATGGTTGAGATTTAATCTAAGGTCTGGGCTTGATGTAACGACCCAAATATTTTTCGAATTGAGAATAAACGAATCCTGTAACTCGATCCTTTACAAGGGATTATTCTGTGTAGGCAATGGCTTCGATGCAATCTGACAGTCCTGGATTGTCCCTAGAACTACATCAACGAATAAGATGCTTCGTTGATTCTTTTGGAGTTTATTGTGGGGATTTCAATCCTGATAACAATTCTATAATGCACACTCCCTTATGAGCTTTCCTTGATCCTTTCCATTCTCTAATTCTGTGTGTGTATTCTTTGTAGAATCTCCACGCTATCTCTCTCGAGCTTTAGGAACATACGATCATTTGTTGATCCTATTGTGATAAAAAATGATCACAAATTGCTTCTGCCCCAATGTGACTTCCTTTCTCTCTTATTACTGTACATGTTTGACTCATGTTTCCATAAATGACAACACACAATCAATAATTCCAACAACTCTCACAACTCACACAAAATAGTGGTGCACAAGTTTTGGAGTGCAGCTGTAGCTACTACAATTAGGATTTTGGTCTTTTGTTATGGTTTGGACTTTCTGCCTTGGTTATGGTTTGGACTCTCTACTTGGTGTGATAACTTTAGAGAGATGTATGATACCTTGGTTGGCTATTGGTTCTAAGGGTTTCCTTATAGAATTATTTTATCTGTCAAGGTTCAGGTGCCTGGGGGTGGCTTCGGCCTATGGTTGGGTGAATTTTTTTCTATATTGCATATGGAAAAATGGGCACATCTCTTGATTTCTAACAGGTTATGGGCCCACACTATCTTCATACAATCTAACCATTGGAAGATAGATTGGGAAGTTATATGTTAAGCTCTTTGTGGCACCAATTACAACTACATCTAGGTTTTTAGATTATGCAGCTACAACAAACCCTAACCCTTTTGTTCAGGAAATTATGATGAAATGTTTGACCTATTTCCTTGACATCCTAGTGCACCTCTTGGTACTCTCAGCTAGAAAAAACGTCAAGTTTAGATTTTTGGTCAAATTCAAAGTCAAAGTTTGACTGGTTAAGGTCAAAGTTAAAGTAAAAGGTTGACTTCTGTTCAAATTGATTTTGTGGTCAAAGTTGAAATTTTAGATTTTCTAGCTTATTCTAATCATTGAATCTTCTGATTGACTTTCTAATCTCTTCTTTTCAAGATGGTATCTATTTTCAGATTGGAAGACAAGCTGGACGATGCTACAAGGTTTCAAAGGTATGCACTTGTATATGCTATCTAAGTTATATCATCTAGAAAAACATGAGTGTGTTTGCAGGGAAAATACTAGAGATATTTTCCAAACTGTAATGTTGGATTTAGTGCATTCAGAAAAATAAGTGCACCCTCCATAACAAGTGAGGCTTCAGGTTCCAGGTTTGATTAAATTGTTAAAATTTATATATATATTAAGGGTGATAGTTGCTACATTACAAAATATGAAATAAATCTTGGAAAGATTCTATTATTTCTAGGTGCAATGAACACTTGACTGCATATGAATACTATTGATATAGATGCTTATTGTACTTGTTCACAAAATGAACTAACATCTCTTCTAGATAGATATTTCTTGTTTTTGCTCTTGTTTTTCTTGTTCTGGGTAGGTACCCTTGTGATGAAAAATCCTTTTGGAAGATGTCATAGAAGAATTTTATAAGGATGACACAACTGCCAGATGGGCAACAATCAAAATAGATAGAAACAAACTTAAAGACACTCAGAGGAGTCAGACTCGAAGGAAGTCGGGAATTAAAAGGAAACCATAACATGCTTGTGACACTAAGTAGAAAGAAAAGAGAGACGCAACAAACATAAGCATGCAATCTCTCATATGAAGGATGTTATCACAATAATTTGCAGCTAGAAGAGGCCTGCCTCTCCTAAAGGAAGCTTAAAAAAAATTTATAGGCAGAACAAAGAAGCTACACTTCTCCTCATCTCCTTCAGCAACCAACATCAAGGTCAGAAAGCCTTTCACAAGATCATCAAATCTTAAAGAGGCTATTGAAAAACAATCCCTACCCAAAGTCTCTATCCTATAGAAGAAGAAAGATAAGGGCCAAGGCATTGGAAAGCTTGTGTCCCTTTTTGCAAAGATAAATAATTGATGAAACACTAAATCTGCCACCTATACAGGATTCTAATACTTATTGTTCAGAGTTTTGGGTTTTCACAAAGAATTAATCCCTTCAGCAGTAGTAGCGCAGACATTCCATAGCGCTATGGCGCTACATAATAGTCTATTTTTGATGTTCCACCAGTTTTCTACCTACAATGCTGCCGATTCGCCTAAATCTAATGATACTTCCACTACCCAAAGTTGCTACCCATTTTGCACATGTACAAGTGAAGGTGCTGCATATTTTGATGGCCCTACCTAAAGTTTGACAGAAAACACAGGCGTACGCTACCTAAATTTTGACAGGAGATACAGATGGGTGCTACCTAAATTCTGGCAGAAACCAAACTGTGCAAAGACGTTTCTGCCAATTTTGAGTGACAAACTTAAAAATTATACTATGAACAATTGAAATGGTATTTTTGAAAATTGGAGGAGTTTTTTGTTCATCACATAACAAATAACAAAAACCTCTCTCAGTTTTTCAAAATGTGTTATGGTTAGAGAGATATTTGAAATATAAGTGGTGCTACTAAATGTGTTGTTGAAACTCTGTTTTAAGATTGTTGAACTGACATTTTTGACCAGTCGACTTCCAGAAGGATTTTCGGGTGAACTAAGATGAATTTTCAAAATATGAAGGAGGTTATTGTGTAGAATGGGCCCATGAACATTAAACTCTTTCAGTTTTCACATAGGTGTCATAGATTGGGAGATTATAAAGAATCTTTGAGCGCTATGTTTTTAGTTTTCATGATTTCCTGTTTGAGACATGTTTTTGTGACACCTGTTACGGCCAGCTTAAGATGAATTTAAAGAAACCAAGAGAGATTTTTCTTCATAACGAGATTATATACAAAAATTGTTCTCATATTTTACAAATATATCATGGTTTGATAATTACAAGTGGAGTTTGGAAGCTTATTTTTCAGAATTTCACCTCCTGAAGAGCAGGAAATTAGTTAAAACATGTCATTTTCTATTTGTAGTTGTTTCTATTTTGGGAAAGGGGTTGGAGTTCAAATAGGTGAGCTGGAAAGGATCTATATGGATATATATTCATTGTACAAGAGGGTAGGAGGGTTGGATTCATGATCCAAGAGAGGAGAGACCCGAGAGGTCTGTTGTAAGCTTTTCAAGAAATGATAATGAGTTGTAGGGCATGAAAGCTTGATGTTTTCCTCATAGACTTGTCTTAGTTTTTTATGTGAAATATATTAGATGATGAGTAAGACTTTTGATCAGATAGTTTATTCTCTATGTGTTATCATACTTCTTATATTTTCTTCTATTATATGTGTTTTTGTTTATATAAGGATTGTATGAACAGATTTTGTGTTGAGGATGTTGTGATAATGACTACTACAACAGTTGCCACATACAAATCTTTTTCATTCTGTGATGTTTTGAAAGGTTTTTCTAACTATTACAGATTTTTCCTGTAGTGGATGGAAGCAGGTTGCTTTTCAGCCTTAGCTACACTATGTGTTTTTCCTGATTTATTCATTCACACTTATTTGATCTCAGAACTGATCTAGGGCCTTATTCGACCTGATTTTCCGCCCATAGGATTTTAAGTCAAGATTGTTGTATTTCATGGACTCCATGCCCAATGGATTCATTGCCTTCTTGATTAATTTTACCACTCTCAAAGTTTCCTAAAACCCAAGTTATCCAATCAAGTATTTTTATTCCTATGTTACCAAGCTTACTCTCATTTACAGTCTGGGAGTGACTCTTGGAGTGATAACATAATTGGTGCCGTTGCCAGGGAGAAATTTGAGCATATTGAAGAGTTCCCTGGGAAGAACGACATAGATCCAACTCTTGATGGTAGACAAGAGAGGGATACATAAAATTGACTGTAATCATCTACTTGACGACTCCACAATCAAAGACTCCACTGGGGATGATCCCGTTGACAGAAAAATGACCAGGTATCAGTTCATTAGTTTTCCACATGAACTTTTGTTGTTCTTTATCGGCTCTTTCATGATTTTCCCTTCACATGTCAAGATGATTATTTTCTGTTTTGTTTATTCCTATGATCATCAACCTACCTTTTTATATCCAACCTTATAAGAGGAAATCTTGTAGCCTTATGTTGTTAATGTTGATCCTATATCCTCATTACAACCCGTTTCCAAAGATGAGTTCCGCATTCCAATTCCTCTTGAATTAGAGCATTCTTGTAACCTTGAGGAAATTAAGATTGATTCTAAACCTACTCAGACTTCAAAAAATTTGGGCATTAATGATCAACCTTTTCATCAACCTATTAAACTTCATGATCAACCCACTTCCTTTCAAATTAAAATCAGGATGAAGATGTTCAAGCCTTTAAGGCTATCCTATCTCCTTCATCCTTACCCTCTTGACTGCTTTGAATATCTTCCCTGGTTTTCTGGAGAGAATCAAATTTCAGTTGAGAGGCACTTGGAATCCTTTGAAAACTTTGTTGATCGGTTTGGGATTGTTCATGAAAATGTGATCATGAGATTGTTCTCTAAGTCTTTGTTTAGAGATGCTGTTGTTTGGTTTAAGGGTCTGAGAGCTGATTCCATTAGCTCTTGGACTGAGTTCTCTAATGATTTTTTGAAGTATTGGGGTGAGAAAAAATCATTAGATTCATACCTTTCTGATTTTTATTCTTTGAGGAGAGAGGAGGACAAAGCTTTGTCTGTTTTTAACAAAAGATTCTATATCATTTATCATGACATGCCTTTGGAGATCCAACCTACAGAGACATATGCCATGATATATTATGTTATGGGTCTTCATTCAGAACTTTCTCTTCTCCTATTAGAAAGGAAGTATTCATCCTTAAGGAGCTTGTTTGAAGATGCCCAAGGAGTGGAGGAAAATATCCATGCTTCCAGGAGGATCCGAGAGCAGGTCGACTTTGAAAATCTGCATGCACATGAACAAGGGAACTATCAGTACATTTCAAATTTTCAACAAGAAAACAATGAGTGTGAATCAGATCTAGGACAACAACAAGGATGTAAGTGTGTGTCAAATTATGAATCCGATTCCTCATTGATTGCAGATGTTTCATTGAACATGTATGCATGTCAAATTCAGGAGAAGTTTTCAAACAATGTTGAAGATGAAATAGTTGATGACTGCATTGACAACTATATGTTTCTTATTGATCAAAATCCATATGATGTAAACCCTGTTTTTTCATCCTCTTGTGAGCATTATTCTAAAGAGGAAGTTGTATTGATTGATGATCAAGTGGCTGAGTCACCAACAATTGATCCAAATCCTCTTGCTATGGATATTCAAGAGGTTTCCAATTTACCTCTTTATGACGAGTATTATGATGATTATGACATTTTTCTTCTAGAGCAACCATTTGTAGGGTCATCTCCGAGAGATGATTCTTTTCAGCAATATTATGAAGGTTTGCAACCCACACATTTAAGCCATGATGATAGACAACAAAAAGGTAGCGAGTTTGCTGAAGGAAATTATCTACCCCTGTTCTTTTCTTCATTCCAATTTATGAAAGAGAGAGTTCACCATCTTATAAACCAACAACCTTATGAAGATGTTATTGATCCCATAGTTTGTTATGTGGAAGGTTTTACCAATTCAAGTTTGCAGCCATCAAGTAGTTGTGAATTTGAAAGTGAAGATGATGAAGATATAAATATTTTAAGTGATCATGGATATAAGAATAGTCAGGCAGTTTTCTATTCGAACTATTCATTTCCTAAAACTTTATTTCAAGAACAAGTTGGTCAGCAAACAATTCTCCTTTCTTCCTTTGAAAATCAAAATGGCATTTCTTTTGAAGGACATCAGGGGTCATTTTCAAACTCTTTCAAGACTGATGGTGAGTATAAAGGATTGAAACAAAAAACAACATATGAAACTGAAGATAATTGTTTTATATGTGTTGATCAACAAGAGGTTTTTCTTCATGAGATGAAAGATCCTTCTGCAACATGTTTGCAGTCAATGAGTGAGTTTAAGTTTTCAGATTTGGTCAGTGATGAAACTGATTTCAAACTCTTAGATGCATTTCCTTTAATTAGGTATTCCTTGTTGCCTTTGAAGAAACATATGCAAAGAATCCAACCAGTGGACGAGATGCTTGCATGGCTCCATTGGATTTTTCATTTCATTTGATCAAACAACTCAGGGGCTAGCTTAGGGTAGGTAGGTTGTCTAAAATAAGCTCAACACCTTGAGCATCTCTTCCAACAGTTAAGTTTTCAGTTTGCATTTGGTTTCAGTTGAAGGTCACAGGTCAGAGCAGTTTGCACAGGTTAAAGGTTGGGAGCAACCCAATGGATAAGACACTGAAACTACAAGAGATATTAGAGCCTCACAGGGAGGAATCTATCCCCCATGGAGCCTATGTTAGCACAAGAATTTGCACCTAGAAGAGGCCTTCCTCTCCTAAAGGCAACTTAAAAAACCTTTATAGGCAGAAAAAAGAAGCTACACCTCTCCTCATCTCCTTCAACAACCAGCATCAAGGTCAGAAAGTCTTTCACAAGATCATCAAATCTTAAAGAGGCTATTGAAGAACAATCCCTACCAAAATTCTCTATCCTACAGAAGAAGAAAGATAAGGGCCAAGGCATTGGAAGGCTCGTGTCCCTTTTTGCAAAGATAAACAATTGATGAAACACTAAATCTGCCACCTATATAGGATTCTAATACTTATTGTTCAGAGTTTGGGTTTTCACAAAGAATTAGTCCCTTCAAAAGTAGTAGCGTAGACATTCCATAGCACTATGGCACTACATAATAGTCTATTTTTGATGTTCCACCAATTTTCTACCTACAATGCTGCCGATTCGCCTAAAGCTAATGGTACTGCCACTACCCGAAGTTTCTACCCATTATGCACATGTCCAAGTGAAGGTGATGCATATTTTGATAACACTACCTAAAGTTTGAAAAAACACACAGGCGGACGCTACCTAAATTTTGACAGGAGACACAGATGGGCACTACCTAAATTCTGGCAGAAACCAAACTGTGCAAAGACGTTTCTGCCAGTTTTTAGTGACAAACTTAAAACTTTCACTATGAACAATTGAGATGGTATTTTTTGAAAATGGAGGAGGTTTTTGTTCACCACATACCAAATAACAAAAAAATCTCTCAATTTTTCAAAATGTGTTATGGTTAGAGAGATATTTGAAATAGAATTGGTGCTACATAATGTGTTGCTGAAACTCTGTTTTAAGACTGTTGAACTGGCATTTTTGACCAGTCAACTTCCAAAAGGATTTTCGGGTGAAATAAGATGAAATTTCAAAATATGAAGGAGGTTATTTTCAAGAACGGTCCCATGAACATTAACCTCTTTCAGTTTTCACACAGGTGTCACATATTGGGATATTAGAAAGAATCTTTGAGCCCTATGTTTTCAGTTTTCGTGATTTCTTGTTTGAGACATGTTTTTGTGACAGCTGTTTCGACCAGATGGAGATGAATTTAAAGAAACCGAGAGAGGTTTTTCTTCATTACGAGCTTATATACAAAAATTTTTCTTAGATTTTACACATCTATTATTTTTTGAGAATTAGAAGTGGAGTTTGGAAGCCTATTTTTCAGAATTTCGCCTCCCGAAAAGCAAGAAATTAGTTAAAACGTGTCATTTTCTGTTTGTAGTTGTTTCTATTTTGGGAAAGGGGTTGGAGTTCGAATAGGTGAGCTGGAAAGGATATATATGGATATATATTCATCGTACAAGAGGTTAGGAGGGTTGGATTCATGATCCAAGAGAGGAGAGACCTGAGAGGTCTGTTGTAAGCTTTTCAAGAAATGATAATGAGTTGCAGGGCATGAAAGCTTGATGTTTTCCTCAAAGACTTGTCTTAGTTTTTTATGTGAAATATCTCAGCTGATGAGTAATAATTTTGATTAGATATTTTATTCTCTATGTGTTATCATACTTCTTAGATTTTCTTCTATTAGATGTGTTTTTGTTTATATAAGGATTGTATGAACAGAGTTTGTGCCGAGGATGTTGTGATAAGGATTACTATAACAACTGCCACATACACATCTTTTTCATTCTATCATGTTTTGAAAGTTTTTTATAACTATTACAGATTCTTCCTGTAGTGACTGAAAGCAGGTTGCTTTTCAACCTTAGCTACACTATGTGTTTTTCCTGATTTCTTCATTCACACTTATTTGATCTCAGAACTGATCTAGGGCCTTATTCGACCTGATTTGTTGCCCACAGGATTTTAAGTCAATATTGTTGTATTTCATGGAATCCATGCTCAATGGCTTCATTGCCTTCTTGATTAAGTTCACCACTCTCAAAGTTTCCTAAAACCCAATTTATCCAATCAAGTCTTTTTATTTCTATGTTACCAAGATTACTCTCATTTACAGTTTGGGAGTGACTCTTGGAGTGATAACAAAGGGAGTTGATCACATAATTCCAAAATAAGAGTATGTATATTATTGCTCATTCAGGCATGAATCCAGGATTAGGAGGGAGCTAATCCCCAATGATATTATCCATTGAAGAATCTGTGAATACCATGAAGTATCTATCCATGTTCTTCATTACAAGTAGCAACCATGATAAGAAGAACGTGTTCAACTTGAATCTAGAAGAAGTCTTCTTCAAAAATAAGCCTTGAATACCCTTGGTTGTCCATCTAAATTTATGTTCCTATGTCGGAAGGAAAAAGTTGGAGCCTTTAGGAAAGAAGGGCATGCAATCTATAGAAGATTCCATGGACTCCAACATTAAAGAGAAACATGAGGAAGAACATGAAGATTCTGCAACTAGTGGTGCACAAGTTTTGGAGTGCAACTGCAACTACTACAACTGGGATTTTGGTCTTTGGTTATGGTTTGGAATTTCTGCCTTGGTTATGGTTTGGACTCTCTGCTTTGTGCGCTATCTTTGGAGAGACGTATGCTACCTTGGTTGGCTATTGGTTCTAAGGGTTTGTTTCTGGAATTATTCTATCTGTCAAGGTTAAGGTGCTCAGGGGTGGATTTGGCCTATGGTTGGGTGACAATATTGCTATATTGTCTATGGAAAAACAGACACATATCTTTATTTCTAACAAGTTTCTAGACTTTTAAGCCCTTGATTGAGGGTTTTAAAAATACCTCGATCAAAGGATTTTAAAATCTCTTAATCGAGGTCCCTTTTCAATTAAATCACTAATTATGGTTTTAAACTCTCAATTGAGGTTAAAACCTTGATCAAGGTATTAAAAAATCATTTAACATTATTCCTTGAGTGAGGGTTTGTAGAGATCATTTCCACTAGCCTTCTTGTCAAAAGGTGCAACCCACTTTCATGGATTCCCCTGAAAGAGTATCCCATAAAATTCATAGGAGGGACTGGCTCCATATGGATGATCCAAAATGAATCCAAAAACAAACAATGAATGGCATAATACTTGGTGACAAAAATTAAGGGTTGAAAAAATATAAAG
Source organism: Picea engelmannii (assembly GCA_009831015.1). Taxonomy (NCBI): domain Eukaryota; kingdom Viridiplantae; phylum Streptophyta; class Pinopsida; order Pinales; family Pinaceae; genus Picea; species Picea engelmannii. Next base: position 454,953 of record ML790823.1, on the reverse strand, counting down.
GACAACACAAGCATTGTGAAATTAAATGAAATAAAAGGAACGAAATGAACAAGCAAAAGAACAAAATGAAACAAAAAGGAAAATAAATGAACAAGCAAATTGATGAAATAAGAGAGAATAATGTTGGGGAATGAGAAATGAAAGAACAATGATGCTTGGCCTTCTATATACCCAGTGCTGCTTATATCATCTAGGATATTGACTCATGAAAAGGATTTTGGAAGAAAAGAGAGGATACAGAGGAGGACAATGGCTATGTAAATTGTTGAATAGCCCAGAGAGCCATTGGGACTGCATTGTAACACTACAATTGTTGAAAATAAACCCCTGCATTGTAACACTACAACTGTTGAAAATAATCTCCTACATTGTAACAGTACAACTCTTGAAAATAAACACTAATCATGTCCATTAGAAGCTAGTTTTTCTGTTTGGGTTTCTAGGGTAAAATATCTGTTGTCCATTGTGATTAATTGTTATGTAAATTTCTGAATGACCCGTTGACTCGAAATCTTGTCACGTGATATAAGAGCTTGCAAAAAATTGCAAGGATGATTTATTTATACTATGATATATAATTAGTAGGTGGGGTCCCCTTTAAAAAAACTCAAGGATATTAATTTACTCTCATTTCTCTCAGTATATATGCATGGTTGCCAATAGAAAAGGGTTAGAATCATTTCTACTCATGCTAATAAAACATAAAACTGTTATAACAAAAACAAGTTTTATATTGCATATATATTATATGGTTTCCTCATGCATATGAAAAGACCTTGATATCAAAGCCATGGTTTATTATGTCAAAGGATTTGGGTTCTATTTGGAAATAAAGATTATGTTATAAAGTAAAATATGGGCAAAAGACTAAAATTGAGTTTGAATTTTTTTGGCGCATACATATGTTACTCATGGTATAAAGTTTGGGTTATTATCATGGGTTTTATTTGGCATATATTATATACATGGTGAATGGTTTAAAGTTTCAAAAGGATTCAAATTCATTTTTAACAAAAGGTGGCACATAAGTTTGGTTGCATGGTATAAGTTTTGGGTTGGTTTCATATGGTATATTGGTCACACAATACAAGGAATTTGATCGACAACACCAATGATTAAACCTTATCTTTGCATGTGGATGATAATTTGTTTAGTTATAAGATGTGACAAGGGATGATCGCCATGATTGAAAAGTTGATATCATTTGTGGGTTGGATCTCACTTGGCATTGTTTCGAACCCACGGTTGGCTGATGTGGCATATGAGAATGGTATGTGGTTATGATATTTGATTTGCATTGAATCATGCAGCATGAACATAGTGCATCCTTGTTGGCCATGCATTGAATATGATGAGATGTGGGAATTTACTCCACACTCCCACGTTCATCACCTTACAGGTTTGAGGGTTTTCAAGGTTCATTTCATTTTGTTTTGGGTCACTGAGAGAGCTCAAGATCTGGTTGCTGAGAAACCATATCTCTTGGTGGTTGTTGTAACCTCTCTTGGCCTTCTACTTTGGTATTAAAAACACATTTTTACAAGGTATGAGCTCACATCCTATCCTACATCTATTACAAAATTTTTGTCTTTATACTGATTAAGTTTTTTCTCTGGTAGCATATTGTGTGCATGAACATGTTTTCTTTCCCTAATCCATCATTTCTTGAATAAAATAAAGGAGAATATGGTTGTTTGCTGAGAATTCATTAAATCTCTATCTTTTTGTGTTCATACTGTCACTTTCCATTTGTTATGACCGTTCAAGAAAGTTTTTAAAGGTGGAAAATGTTTTGGGTTTGCATTTGGTTTGCATGCAAGTAGAGTAGGGTTTGAAACTTGACTCTTTCTCGATGATTATAGGTTCTGTGGTGGTTTTGGGAATGAATTAAAAGAACCCATTATAGCTTGATGAATAAATAACATGGATTTTTGAACATGAGTTCAATAAACCATGTTCTGGGCGAATTTCGACTTGTCTTTATTGAGTGAGGCTATATTTTAGTCAACATTTTTAAAAATGAAAATGGGTCAAGCTCATTTCTACGTTGAAGCCTACAATGTTGAAGCCATATTCATTGATTAAAATGCACATAATTTGGTTGATGACTCTGCTTTTTTTCTTCGACAAAAAAACTACACTTGGATTGACATAATTTTGGTTATGGGTTTTCATATTCCCACCTTGGGTAAATAAATGGATTCAAACCAGATTCAAACATACTGTGCATAGTATGATTTACCACCTGTTTTAATATTGTTCAAAACACATGTCAAATATGGCTGCAATTTTAGTCATTGTTTTTTTTTAAAGAATGACTCAAACCCATTCTTGAATTTGAAGTCGAAAGGTTTGAACCTAAACTAACTGGGTTGAAGTGCATGGATTTTGGTTGATGCCTTTCTTTTATTTGTTTACTGAAACTATTTGAGTTGACATAGTTTGTTTAGGGTTTTTGGCTTTGGCCAAACAAAAATTTGGACCTTGTAAGTAGTTTGGGTGTTAGCTCTAAAAGTCTCATGATCATTTGTTGGAAAATATTTGTTTGAATACACAAGGTTATGCTATCAGTTTTCATTCATGGTGTCAGTAGAAATTTATGGATTAAGTGTTGGTTGTACATGAACCCAACCTCATTATTTATTTTCAGTTAAAATTAGTGTCGAATCTGTGAGTTGACAAACTCGAACTCGTATCTATTTAAATGCATATTGGATGATGTTTCCATTCAAGCTACTATTTTTCTTGGCCTCACTTCCTCGACTTAAATGGTTTTGGGTTGAAGGAGTTTTAGACTTGGTTGAATTTTTATGTGCATGCATATGTGCTTATTTTTTGGAAATTTTAAACTATTTGGGTTGAATTGTTTATCATGCACAAAGTTTGAACTAAAAAGGGGATAAATGAATTCATTTATGGTGATCATGCTATGGTTATTAAAGCTTATACTATGGTTTCAATTGGATATTATTATATTAACCCTCTTACAAGATTACTTAAGGAATACAAGGGTATAGAGTTAATGATAAACCTGTGGATCAATGCTACTTTTCATAACATATTTTTGATAATTTATGACTATTGTTTGAATAAACATGAATACAAAAGCAAGTAAATCTCATATTGGAGACACAATAAGCATGCATTCAATTATCATGGAATGATAAACATGTTACATGTAATGACTGGTATTTTGGATGGCATAAGAAAAGGGAATTGGTTGAGGTCATATGTTTTAAAGGATTGTTATACAAAATTTCATGTTTCCCTCATACATATCATTTTTCATAAGCTATACTCCCTAATCCTAGCCACAAAATTCCATTTTCCAATTTGTTCCATGTCTATATAATTAAAAGATGAAACACAAATGATAATCAGTTTAATAAAAAAAAGTGAATAACATAATGAATGATGGACATAATTCAATGATTATTTACAACATGTGTATATGATTGGGAATGGTTTAAAGGCTGATTGGTTTTATGAGGAAAATATACAAGCATAGTTTTAGAGTTATAAATATTAAACAATTTATCATGCACTCGTGTCATATTATCATTTTTCGCAAGACATTTCTCCTCTATCATACATCCTAGTCATTAAAATATTTTTTTCATGCATTTCCTTGTTCATATTAAAAAAAAGAAAGAATAGTCTTTACCTATGAAAATTTCTTAGAACAAATTTCATATTTTAAAAAGGAGTTTGGTGTTTGCAGAAGTTGTGTTGATATCCTTGTATTCATTTTTCCCGTTCATTTCCATTTTTATGTTGCATGGTTTTGTTACTCTCAAAGCCAAGTTTAATCATGTTGACAAATTGTATTAGGTGTTTTATATGCTATGTCTTATATATGTACTAATTTGGAAATGAATGTATATAGATGATGTTTTTCAGCAGAGGTAGTAACCGGTCCAACAATAAAGGTAATAGGGGAAACATGGGTAGAGGTCCAAATTCCTTTTGGTAGAGAGGTAGAAACAAGAGGATGATATTTTCCATCCACTTTGATGCAAATTATGATGAATTTAATCAGTTAGTTCAAATTGGTTGCATGAACCTTGCGGGACACCTAACTTTTCAGCCCCATTAGCCACAAGTTAGACCCCCTTTTCAGCCTAATGATCTTCAACCTCATCCTACTATCGCCGATACCCCCGATCAACCTCAAATGAAAACTCATCCTCTAGTCAACGAAGGCTAGAAAAATGCACTTGTTGGTCCTCCTTCTAGTCTTAGTCATTGGCCAACCATGCCATTACCTCTCCCTCCTCCACCTCCTTTACTACCAGTTCATCTAGTTGCTTCTGTAGATTCACATGTACATTCTTCTTAGCTCCCAAATAATTAAAAAGGCCTTGATATTGAGCCACAACCAAGTGGGGGAAAGTGGATTACCATTTTAGTTAGTTCAAACTCCTTTCAAACATCTTCCTACACCGAAAAATCCTTGTCACTCAGAATTGAAGATGGTGTGAGAAACATCACTTTGATAACATGCACTCAAATATTTCAAAGGGTGAAGAGAAGAAATCTAAAGATGCAGATTTGATCAAACATAGAGTAGCTTTGTTAGAGGGAAGTGGGTAGAGACAAACGACATCACACAAAAAATATGATTTTTAATTTTATCTTATTTTAATGGTGACATCGGTTTGAATTTGAGGCATATATCTTTTTGGACAACTGATATTAATATTATTTTAAAGAAACTTATATCACGATTTAAAGGTTTTGGGAGATATGAGTATCAATTATTATGAGGCATGATTATTTCAACTGCTGTTTATATTTATTTTTATGATGATATGTGCACAATGTGTGGTTATGAATTGGGGCGAACAAGGGAATGGTTGAAAAATTAAACAAATAAAAACATACAAAGGGTCCCCACCTATTATTATTATATATATATATTTTATTTATCCTTATCATAAATATACTGGTTCTATTTAACTTTAGTAACTAAAGGTAGTTGAACTACTTGAAAACTACCATTTGGAGAATACAAGGAAGAAAGGAAGGACATGATAAATTAGAGAGATCTACTTCTAATAAGGTTTGATTTGGTTTCAAATGAGATTTATGATATTCATTCTTTCATTTTCTGAGTCTTTATGAGAGATGAATCCTCTTGTCGACAACGTTATTGCTCTAAAGGTGGCAAAGAAGAAAGGAATAAGAAGCATAGACTTTTGACATGCTTCAGAAGGTCATTGAGTTGTCTTGGCAATCTGTTTAGTTTGATTATAATTTATGGATTCATTTTTAGTTCTGATTAAGGCTATTTTGTAGAGACAATACTTGATGAGCTTGTGTCTTAGATTGATCCGGTTTATTTCGGTCTTGGTCTTTTTCTTTCAGACATCAATTTTCTTTGTATGCCTTTAAATTCCATCCTAGACTTATAAGTCTGATTCTGGTCCATACCCTCACAAGGGTTTGTAAAGAGGAATTTGGTTGTAACTCAGAAAATTCATCATTAATAAAATTTGGTTTCTTCTCAATTGAGACTTGTGGTTACTGGTTTTCAGATTGTATGTATTATTTATTTATTCATTTAATTTTTTATAAGATTTATACATAAATATTTTTTTACTTTTTTTTAGCAAAGCACACAATTTGATAAATAACATCAGCCCAAGAACATATTTCTTGAGTGTTGATTGATAATTTTGAACAATCTATAAGCCCATAGTAACATTCCCACCTATCTCATCTAGCCTAATGAGATTAAAAAATGCTTGAGTGAGGACTTCCATTCCCTCAACTCAACATGACCTAGAGAGCCATTGAGACTACATTGTAACCCTACAAGTGTTGAAAATAAAAAATAAGCATGGCCATTAGAAGTTAGTTTTGATCTTGTTTGGGTTTTTGGGGTAAAATATCTATTGTCTATTATTATTAATGGTTGTGGGTATGTATTATTTTGTGTTATTGACGTGTTCTATTGGGATAAAGAATAAATTTCACATAAAATACTGTGAAACATTGTCTTGATTACTCTAAAGGTGAAAAAGAAGAAAGGACTAAGAAACATAGACTTTTAACATGCTTCGGAATTTCATTCAGTTTTCTTGACAGTCTATTTAGTTTGATTAGAATTTCTGAATTCATTTTTAGTTATGATTAATGATATTTTGTAGAGCCAAGACTTGATGAGCTTGTGGCTTGGATTGATCTAGTTTATTTCAGTCTTGGTATTTTTCTTTTAGACACGAGTTGTCTTTGCATGATTTTAAATTCCATCCTAGAATTCTAAGTCTGATTTAGGTCCATACCCTTGCAAGGGTTTGTAAAGAGAAATTTGGTTGTAACTCAGAAAAGTCATCATTAATTAAATTTGGTTTCTTCTCAATTGATACTTGTGATCACTGGTTTTCAGATTGTATGTATTCTTTATTTATTCATTTAAAATTTTATAAGATTTATACATAAATAATTTTTTACTTTTTTTTAGCAAAGCACACAATTGGATAAATAACATCAACCCAAGAACATATTTCTTTAGTGCTGATTGATAATTTTGAATAGTCTATAAGCCCAGGGTAACATCCCCACCTATCTCATGTAGCCTAATGAAATTCGAAAAATGCTCGAGTGAGGAATTCCATTCCCTCCACTCAACTTGACTCGGAGAGCCATTGAGATTGCATTGTAACCCTACAATTGTTGAAAATAAAAACTAAGCATGGCCATTAGAAGTTAGTTCTGATCTCGTTTGGGTTTCTTGGGTAAAATATTTGTTGTCCATTATGATTAATGGCTGTGGGTATGTATGATTTTGTGTTATTGACGTGTTTTGTTAAGTTAAAGAATAAATTTCACATAAAATACTGTGAAACATTGTCTTGCTTACTCTCCAATTTTGTAACTCTTTCCCATAAAGGTTGGGGATCCTAGACTATCCATCTAAGAACTAAAGGAGATCTATGATGGAAGGGATAGAATTTTTGTAGCTACAGTTTCCATTCCTATACTGATTTTCCAAATTCACTACTGGAAATTAACGCCCATTCCTTCACTGATCATTGATTAATTCCATGGGAGTTGTAGTTGCCACATATCCAATTGGTCTTCTAGTAGCCATAGAGAAATATCGATCTGATTTAATGAATGGATGGTATCTATCACACTAATATATGTTTTACATGAGCTGCATATGGTGTAACTAAATAATATTCGATCTTGTGATTCCATAAACTTCATTGATGCCTGCATCACAAGATTTGATCTCACAACCTGTTATTGGATAACTATCTTGTGATGATCCATTTTAGGAGAAGATTGTACGAGATGGAACATTTATTTATCTCCTTCGGAAGTGTGGGCGGTCAAGAGAGCCCATGGCCATCACGACTCCTCCCTTAGCAAAAATAAAGAACAATGTTGGCAATCATCCGGATTTGAACTTGGGCCTCGCCCAGGTAATCCCAACTAGTTACCGATTCCCCTAGATCCAAAAAATAAAATAAAATAAAGAACAATGTTTCCATTAGTTTGATGATGGTTTGAATTTGCATATGTATAATTGTATCAATGCTAGGTACGCTCGTTTTTTTCCTTGTCAATGTTGGAGCAATTTAAATTTCATTTGTTGTTTGATTGACAACGAGTTTCCATGGGACATTATCCCTTTTGATGGTATTGGAACAATTCCTCTCTTTGTAAAACTAGAGTAATAATGCATTGGTTTCTAGAGTGTTGGTTCACAGTGCATTCATAAACAAATTTGGTATCTTTGGAAGGGACAATTTACAGTTAACAAATATTTTCATGCAATTTTCTTTGTTTTTCCATTAAAGAACTATCGATGAGAGCGTTATTGTGAGGGAAAATGCTTGTGTGATGGTTATCATTTAATGGAACATTAAACACAAATTCTTTCATTTATTTGTTGAGAATCTCGAGTGTTGGGAAGAGTGAGAAGAATACCAATGTAACCCGTTTAATTGATAGTCAATTTGAGAATGTTGATGGGTGTTGCCGTTGGCTTCCATTGGAAGTAAAACAAGAACACATACACATGATACATATGGATATGTTAAGAAGATGCACTGTCCCCACATGGCTTAAGTAATGCAAACATTTCAATTGAATTGACCAAGTTAGAGATCTATTGTTGATTAGCGTATTACACAACAAAGGTTCATTTTATTTTATCCTTGACATAAAAAGGAAATTGTTTTCCTAAGTGTTGGTGTTGACATTGGCAATATAAAGCCATTAAGTGAGGCCTTGGAATCCACTCTGAATACAAATATCTCTGCATAATTCCTAAAATAGTATGAAATTTCATTTCCACAAAATATCTGTATTGGTGAGACATGAGGGCTATAAGTCTTGTGTTTACAGAACAATCATCACTAGCACTTTCGGGCTATTAATAGTGTTTTAGTGGAAGAAAAATACCTGCAAAATGGAAGAGGCCCAAGACTATCCCAAGGGAGTTTAGTTGAACTTACCCAAGCATAGTAGTATTCACATTGTTGTTAAGTTATACAATACTTTCAACTGGCATCCAAGGAAAATAGAGACCAATGGTTCAAATAAGGTGCTCACTCCTTTAATGTTGAGGGGATTTTTTTTTATGAGGGGCCCTTGATGATTTTTCCACGGTTTTGTCACTTCGTAGCTAGGGATTGACAATGCTTGAAATCAAATATTAGGAAGTCATTCATGTGGCTTGACTATGTATCACTTTGAAAATAATTCCCTTTGGTTAATTATATTGATATCTAAACTAAAACAATAAATACAATAAAAATATTTGAGTGAGAATTTTGCATTTTTTGTGGGTTTCATTTTATATCTTAGTGGGTAAAATCATGAAGATGGGTAACCCTTTTGCTTGTTTTATGATAATTTTTATTTTATTTTAACAGGTTCTTCAAATTCCAGTAAACAAAAGTATTTATTTATTTATTTAGAATTTTACTTTACTGTAAAAACAAAACTTGTGAAGAATTTTGTTATCTTTCTACTGACTATTTTTCATTTTTTATTTATTTATTGAGATTTGATATGTCAATTTGGAAATTGTTTGACAATATGTTCCTTAAAACTGAAGGGAAAGATAATGAGTTATTTCCCCCCAACAATGTATCCATTATTACACTTTCTTTTTTGACAAATGAAATATACTGCAACAATCTACAAAGACTCTATTTTGTGATGAATATATTTTTGAATCTAACGGATGAATATTATAATTTCTATAATTTTTTGAAGTTGACCAATCTGAAAAAGTTACATATTTTAAACACATGTTTTCCCCCACCATGTATCTATCTTAATTTTTACTTAACAGTAAAATATAAAATTACCCTTTTGAAGAGAACAATTTAAGTATTCTGAATACAATTTTTCCATAATTTTCCACTGTGTATTTTTAGAGATATGGATTTTTCATTTCACTAAATCATAATCTCACCTAAAAATATTATGCAATGATTTTTTTATAAAATTAAATAAAATTACATAAAAACAATGAAAATGAAAACAAATTATATCCAATGAGAGTAGATTCAATTTTGAAATTGTTGGTATCAATTCCAAAACTAAATTTTAAGTATTTGTAGGAGTCCGCTACCTCCAAAGATCAAGTAAGCTCAAGAGAATTTGCGGTTTCCTGCAAACAGTCCCATTTTCAGGTTTTCAGTCAAAATATTCTTTCGACTGAAACCTAGTTTTTAACGGAATCCATTAAAAATAAAATTTTCGGCCGAAAAGTATTTCGGCTGAAATATGCTTACCGCAGGAAAAAAATCCATCCGAAAAATATTGTACATGAATTTCGAGGGTGCCGTTCAATTTGACGTGCAAATTTTCAGCCGAAATTTTTTTCGGCTGAAAAAATTCCTAGCAACATTTTTCCAGCCGAAAAAATGCCACTAGGAATTTTGGAGACCCGATTCTCACACGAGTGTTACCCATCTTCATAATTTTACCCTAGTGCAAGTTTCTTTTTTCTCTTTTACACAAGCCACTTTAGAGGCTACACACTGAAAGTAAAAGTATTATCAAAATAACTATAGAAAATGAATGTTCATTAACACTCCCTACTTAATTTGGTGGTAATGTAGTAGGTATGATGGAATGAGACCTAACCATAACCCAATCACCACGTTCCTCACTTTTTCCTTCAACTCGAGTTATGTCTGTATAGAGGTTAAATCTCTTTTCCAGGCATAGAGTTTCCATGGTAAAGTTGTCTGCCAATAGAATGAAAATGTTAACACCTATTAGACTACCAACAAACATTTAAGAGAGCTAATATAAGTATTTGATAAATGTAAATTTATGTTAAATGAACAAAGAAACATGTAAGCAGAAAGTGGAAACAAAGAAAGTACATGTACTTATTGTGAAGAGAGCTTGCAACTGAGGAGGAGCAGTCCAAAAGTTTTTCCACTTGGCCTTTACATTTTTAAAAGATCATTGAAAGAGATATGTTATTTTAGGAGGGTAAGAGATTTCTTATGAAACTTGACCATAGAGAGGGTGAGGGGCATGGCATGCAGGGTGTTTCAGTCAATTCCCCAAAGGGAAGGGAGAACCTTGAATGAATAATAAAGGCTGGTGAGTCAATTTATGCTCCAACACTCCATTTTAGATGGTGGTTCATTCTCCAAGTGTCTTCATGCAAGGTGCTCTTCCTCTAGTGTTGTGCCATATGTCCTCTTGTGCCCAATGCTCCTTAGCAACTGCCAAAGCTAAGTAATTAGTAATTATGTGATGATTATGAAACTGGCATGTATGCTAATGATTATGACTTTGTAATTGTAAAAGAAAGAAATGTCGTATGGTTGGAAGTTTTATATGGCTGGTCCATGTATTTTGTCTTGGTGCCCAATTGGTTCCTTTGGTTGAAATGGGTATTTAGGGGGTTCCCTATTGCTTTTGTGAAGCATAAATAACTACTCCTGATTTTCTTGCAAGGGTTAGCAAGTGTTCAAAGTTTACAGTGAAAATATACAATGAAAAAGTGAAATAAATTTAAACAAGTACTTAAACTAGAAAACATGTAATGTTGTCCTAACTTTGATAAATCAAATAAACACTCTCAGACCTATCTATTTCGGGAAACAATCACTAGAAAACAATCACCAAAAATAATATTACCAACTTAACGAGAACTGTGACCTCAAAACGAGAACTCTAGCCCTTAAAACCCATATTTTTGCCTAGAAAACATGAAAATCAACCCCCAAATAAAAAATTGGTGCTACCGGTAGCACCATTTTTTCTAACGGGGTTAAAATTACAACATTTTTGAAACATGACCTTCAAAATTCATGGATGCTTAGAAAAACATTTAAATTAACACATAAATAAAAAAATGAAGCTACCTAAAACAAAATGTCTTTTTTATAAACATTGAAATTATAGCTCTTTACGACCTAATTGAAATTGTGGCATTGACAACAGATCCCTATGCAAATAAACAACCCAAAATTGAACCCCAAATGGTCAGTTGAAAATTTATTTACAATTTTTTTTTTTAAATTTACATTAAAAAAAATAGAAAGGAGAAAATCTTCGCAAATATATATATATTTTCTAAAATGAAGAAAAAAACACAAATATATATTCAAAACTCAAATTAAAAAAAAAACATGAAAAACAAAGGTAAAAAACAAAATAAACTAAAAACAAATAAAACAAATTTAAAATTTCTCCGAAAAACACCAATTTTAAAAACAAAAACTCTAAATTGATTGATTTTTTTCTTCCTATAAATTAAAAACTAAAAAAAAAAGAAATTTAAAAAAAATTAAAAAACAAATTTATATAGGGAAA
>ML790823.1:351691-440185 GCA_009831015.1 Picea engelmannii | reverse complement strand
TATTGAATTTTTAATATATAAATTTAAAAAAATAAAAAATAAAAATCTAAGCAACGATTTAGGAGTAGATTTTGAGTTGTTTATCGATAATGGTACCAGTTGTCGAAGGCAAGGTTTCAATTAAGTTATGATTTCAACGAAAAAAAAGCAGTGCTACTGGCAATATCACTTTTTGATTTGAGGGTAAATTTTAACCATCGTAAAAAATAATATGGAAACATTATGGATCAGAAAACTTAAAATATAAAAAAACCACCTAAAAATGGAGGGGGGGTGCTACCGATAGCACCATTTTTAAAAATGGGGTAAAAAATGTGACCCTTGAAAAAACGAGAACTCAACAAAGTTCTTGTTAAGTTGGTAACATTGTTCAAACTAACTAGTAAATAAAAGAATCGTTTAAGCTTATCCTTGGATCTTCTTGAACCCTCCTAGCCACTAATTGACCTTAATAATCACTTTTCCCTCCACAAAGTTTCTTCAATGAATACACACATGAACATGCAAGATAATTATTAATGAGCAATGTTACCACACAATTTAGCACCTTAGTGCAAAGCCTTCACAAGGCACCAAGACAAGTAGAACATCAGAATATGTAACCACTTTCACGTAGGAAGCAACTTACCTCTTTTTAGTGAAAGAGTAAATCCAACACAAGGGAGGCTTCCCTAGTAGCTTCCGAGAATTCCTAGGAAAGACACTATCAAGTCCAGTGCCTCCTAGGTAGCTACTAAATCTACCACCAATAAATAAGATAGACAAGGTAAATAATAGGTGGTGAGTAAAATCAAGTTCCAGATTTGAAGAGGTGAGGATCTAGATCAATCTAGGAGGTTTTCCAACTCAAATCAAGGCTCAAGAGAATCCCCAAACACTACAAAATAAGGAAAAGCTAAAGGCCGTTGTAAAACTTGGAAAAAAATATTGAATTACAGTAGGAAAACAATTAAAACATCAATAAAATCAACCCTTTAAAAAGTAATAAACCAATGAAACAAGATGGATAAACCGTGAATTAAATTAGGGTTTTATTCATCAACAAAATAAGAAATTTAAGAGAGATATAACAACCCTAAACCCTAGACGTCCAACCCTAAAAAGTTGTAATAATAAATCAACAATGTATTTTAGAGTTTTAAAATGTTTATTAGGTCAACAACATGCATACAAATTGAAAACGTCTAGGTTCTTTATGGATAAAATGAATATTTTTTATTATAAAACCATAATCTAACCTTAAAATAGTGAAAATAGAGTAAAATTCAGAAATGAATGATTGACTATTGGGAGGGTGACTATCGCTTACTATATTTTTGGGCATATACGATCAATTAATGACTCCCTTCGAGAAAATTGAGTGGATCTAGGGTGATATCTAGAGGTGGTTCACTACTAACCATAGAACATCCTCCTAGTATATCACTAAATATTCAAAGACAAATTCAAGGGAGGTTCTTCACTAGTAACCTTCCAAGAGCTTTAATAAGAAGCGCTTGTTAAAAAAAAACTAAGAAAATGCTCAACTAACACTAGAGAAGCAACATTACACTTAAACACATTCATAAACAAACCCACTAGATAACAAGAGGCCAATTTCTCAAGACACTACAAGGAGAACATCTAATAGCGAATATTTTTATGGAACCTCCGTGGAAAATTTATCCCTTCTCTATTTATAGCAGAGGTTGTTAGCAGATGCAGACAGTCGGAGGCTTTTGTAGAGGTTTTTTTATCGGTGTGTCTATAATGTCCACATGCCTGGTGTGCACATAAAACTAACGCCCCGGTGTTGAACTAATAAGGAACATAATTATCCATTATAAATAAAAAATACAAGCATTGAACAATGTGCCCCGGTGCATATCACTGTCATTTGGCACATCGAGGTAGGGTAAAATAAAAAAAATTACCAAACTAATTTTCATTATTACACCTCATTTTGTTCTTCAAACTCTTAGAAAATCACCATTGATCACTCTACTTCCAAGGCCACCTCGTTTGCAATGCTCTACAGTAAATGTGATAGCTCCATTGGTAGATTCCACACATTTCCAAATTTTGGAAAATACTGTGAATTTTCATTTCTTCTCTACGGTGGAACCATGCCTCCTCGGGATAGAAGAGATCAGGTAAATTGTCTAATACCTTCTTATTTGCATTTTCATTGGATTAAAATTAGAAAATGACCTGAAATTTGGTTGCTTTTAGTTTTTTTTTAAATTCTGCGCTGTTTGCTTGAACGTTGCGGCTCGCTCTGGAAGCCAGTGCATCTTGTAAATACATAGATAACATCACAAGAGGTGCAACCACTATCAACAAATGTAATGGTTCCATTTACATAACGACACCATGACAAATTTTGAAAAATAAGCATAGCGGTACATCTTCCTAGACGCCCCGTTACCGGTGCATTATAAAACACAACACACTGCTAAAAAAATGCCAATGCTCCAAGAAAACAATACCATCGATGCGTTCACATTAACCAATCACATTGCTTAATTTCCAATATAAGAAAATTAACCTAGTGGTGCACCAAATTCCATCAAACACATCGGTGCTGTGCACATCATGACAATGGGATGAATATTTAACAATTTAGCATAATGGTGCATCTTATGGGATGCCCCATTACTGGTGCATCATTAGAGACAATGCACTGTTAAAAAACCACTAGTGCTCCAAGAACAATGGAGCTCCGATGCTTTTCCTTTAACCAACCGCACCATCTAGTTTCCAACATAAAAAATTAAAAGTATTGGTGCGTTAAAGTCCACAAAACACATGAGTGCCATGCACATCCCAACACCGAGCCAAATATTTAACAATTTGTTATTGCGGTGCATCTTATAGAATTCCATGTTACTGATGCATCCTAAAAAGAAACACACCGCTAAATAAATGCTAGTGCTCCAAGGAACATGAAGCACCGATGCATACCATATAACCAACCACACCACCTAGTTTCCAAACTAAATTTTTTAACAAAGCGGTGTGTCCTAGTATATTAAACACATTTTTGTCATGGACACCACGATACCATGATAAACATTTAATAATTATCATATCAATGCATCATATGGAATGCTTGTGACTAGTGCCATGCATATCATCGCACCGCCTAACACATAACATGGACAAAATGGCATAGCGATGCGTTTTGTTGGATGCCCTATTTTTGGTGCATTATAGAACACAACACACCATGAAAATACATGTTGGTGCTCCAATATCCATGGAGGATGCGTTTGACCAACCTCACCGCATAACAGTGCTTTGGTTTTGATATAACACACTAGTAGCGGTGCATATTGTCTATTGTTTCCCCACTTGTTACTTTTACACATTGATTTTGCAAACAAAAAATAATTTCAGTTTTTGATAAATACAAAATATTTGTATATGTGTGTATCTTATAATTTCATTTTTTTTTGTCTATATATATGTGCCTTAAAATATTTGTATGTGAATCCAAGACGACGTCGATAAGAGGAGCATCAACAACAATAGTGGGTCGACACATACATATTTGTACAATGAGTGGGAGGCTTGAGAGAGGGAGAGGGAGAGAATCCCTCGCCCTATTACACCTTAGACACATGCCCTTTTTAGGAATGTTGGCCTCCTAAAGTTTTATGAAGAGGCTACATCCCTTAGGGGGCACTCTCATTTTCTACAACAATTGATTTGTCATTGGGATCATGATCAATAAGCATTCATGGTCGATTTCGATCTATGTTGTCAACCCACTGAGGAGGATATTTATTTTAACACTGGGTTGTCTAAGAGGTGGGAGGTTAGACCCTAGTTCCTCGATCTATTGCTTGGTGTTGCATGAGAGAGACACCTAGCATATGTACAGAGACATGTCAGGCTGAACATTGTTTCTGCTTCTAGATTCTAGGTTGTTGGTGGTCAGATGCAAATAGATTCATTTGGTGTAGAGGAGGTTAAGTGCCTGTCTCTTATTTCTATTAGCACTGCCACACTCTTCCTTTGATAGAAAACACATTAGTTTCCCTTTGATTTATTAGGTAGATAGTTTAGTGCAGAGGTCCTGATTATTTAGGTGGTCGGATATTTTTTTGAGATAGTTTTGTTTTGCATTGGATCACCGTCACATCATTTTTTATGGGATGATATTATTCCCATTCATGTCAGAGTTATTTACATTATTTTTTGAAAGGTTTCATGCCACTTGACCATCAATACCCCTCTTTCCTTCTAGGCCAATGATTGATGTGCATATGCGCATGTGGGGGAAATTGTTTGCTAAGAAGGGCCAACCAGAGTGGTCGTGTACTCTAGTCGGTAGGAAGATATGTGTTTTTTGGGCTGAAGATGACAATCATGTCCTCAATATTGTACAATAATCGTACGTGGGGATAGATTGGAGAGGATGTCCACACATCCTATTTACTATAGCCAAGCCAATAGATGAGATAGGTAATATTATCGTTATGTTTTGATAAATCTAGTTGCATATTTTATGTAATGTACATGTAATTTATTGTAACATTTTGTTTCAATTATTTGATTGTTATTATCTACTGTTTTGTAGATATTGACACATATGTTGGGGATGAGCCTCCCCAATAGGATGAGGAGATGGAGGAGGAAATAGAGAAACCTCTGGTACATAAACCTGTCTTGCCACACAAGTCAGATTAGAGAGTCCGGACAAAGGTGGCAGATAACCTATGTGGTTTGATGATTTGAGAGATATTACAGGTAATAGAGCTATCTATGATATGGGTGACCCTGCCTCATGACATGACATCATTAATGTGTCATATTGTCGGTGCCCTCAACCTCTTTGAGACATTGAATGGTGTTGCTGATGATTCCACTCCATCTCGCCCATCACAAGACTGCCCCACATCCTCTCCACCACTTGATCCTCCTCCTACTTGTGTCACCATTCACCGATCCTCGTCCTTCTCCTCCACATGTGTCACCATCCATCGATCCTCTTGATTATCCTCCACACGTGTCACCATCCACCGATCCTCCTCCCCCACTTGTGTCATCATCCACTGATCCTCGTTCTTCTCCTCCACATGTGTCACCATCCACTGATTCTCCTCCTCCTCCTCCTCCTCCACACGCGTTACACGATATTGATGTTGTGGACACAATGTTCACATCAGGTGTTGCACAACTTGATACCGGTGGAGATACATATGAGATTCTACTAATTTTATCATTGCTTTTTGACATAGGTAGTGATAGACCCTCTATCTTTGGTAGCATAGACACTGATTTCTATGGTTCTGGTGGTGGACCTAGCTAGTAGTGGTACTATTTGACATGTATATTGATTGTTTTATATTTGACTTGAGATGTATATATGATATGTTTATTGATTTTGATGAGATGTGTATTTGACATGTATATTAATATGTATATCACTCATGCATATTATGTTTTTACATATCATGTTGATGTTGTTGTGGCTTGATATATATATATATATATATATATATATATATTGTTTGTTAGAAATGCCCTTCACTTGTGGGGACAACATCTCAACTGTTGTCTAAGAAACCACAACCTAGGGGCATCTAAGCCATCAAAATCACACAGGGATCACACCCGACTTGGGCCACACCAACCCTTAACATGGATATATTTTTGGGTGTCTCCTCCTAACTAAACACACCATAATGGCATTGAACTCGGGCCGCCTCTTAATCGATTGAGCTAGGGGGATTTGACTAATTTATAAAATATATTATGAATATGCTAATGATTAACATTATTAGCAAATTCTTTTCTTTTAAATTAAATTTGAGATGTATCACTCATTTAAATTTACAATTGTCATATAATGTTTAAAGTTACTTTTATGAAATCATTTAATTTGGATTGTGATTGCAATTTTTTTTAACCATTAATGCCCTCTAATGTTTAACTCTTCTTCAAGGTGATTTTTTTGCTGTCCAATAAGATACAATATGTTGATTAAACTTGTTTAGCAACAAAAATACATAAATATGATGAGTGAAATGATTGTGATTTGAATAATTATGCATTTTCATATATTGCGATAATAACATTACGATATAATTATTCACTAATAATAATAATAATAATTCTATTTTTAATTTTTTGTTATTCAAAGATTACAAGAGAAAGTTATAATATAATTGTTTACTAAAATCACAATTATTATTTATTATTATATTTTATTTTTTCAAAGATTTTATTAATTTATATTATTTAAATGTTATAATATATTAAATTTATTTAATTAAAATTAAAATATTAAATATAAAGAATAATAATAAATTTTGATCTATACACTTTCGATGAAATGGTTTCACAATTTTTTACTTTAAATCTTCGATGAAAAAAATATGCAAGTATGAGTTGAATCTTCTATTAAAAAAGTATGCTAAATATTGTATTTTGTTGATTTTGTATTAAAATGTATGCAAATATTGGATTTGGTTAATGGATGAAAAAATTAATTTGAATAATTACTCCTATAAAATGTTATTTTTTCATTTATTTTAATGATACAGTTATAAAAATTGTTCATTAAATTTATATTAGTTATATTTAATAATTTTTATTATTTAAAAATTATAATTAATAAAATTTATTTAATTAACTTTAAATTATTATACATGAAAATTAAATCATTCATAATACTAAATTTCAATCTTTGTTTTCAATCTTTTTCTTCCATGGTAGCAATTTATATCCAAGCTTTCTAATGTTGGATTTTGGTCAGGGGAAACTTTAGAGGCTAAACTTCATGATTTGTCTTATTTTTCTTCTAACAATAATTTGCTAATTTCTATTTTTTTTTTTTAAATTATTCTTCCAAATCCTATGGGATAAAATTATTTTACTTTAAAAGTTGTCAATATAAAAAATATACAAATACTTAGAAATTGGAATACTTTTACAAGAATATCAAATACTGGAGATATTACACACACCTATGAGTTTTTTCCTTATTTTCCTATGTTTATTTTTACTTTTTTTTTTTGTAAATTCTGAAACTATTCTATTAAAAATACAGTGTTGATACAAGCAGAAAACCATAAGTGAACGGTGGGATGTTCATCCTGAGAAGTTTGAAAAAAACAACCTGGAAACTGAGGCTTGCCCTATCTAGGAAACTAGGTTGAAAAAAAACTTGATAATCTTACCTACCCTTTGAAGGGAAACCAAGTTTACAAAAACAATTAAAGTGTTTGGAACTGTAATAACTGTCATGAAAAATGAGACTAAACAAAACTGTGAAACCTGTAAATAAACACGAGCTCAAGAATTAAACATTCTTGCCGGGAGCATTTGGAGGGTCGTCCAGAGGGATTTCTACCACAGTGGGGTAGTCGCCAAAGTCACTGTCACTGGAAGAGATGGAGCTGTCTAATCTTGGTTCTTTGACTGGAAGGCCTGTGCTTTTGATGAAGGGAGCCGTTTGTGAGCTCTACTTTCCAGTGTGAGCCTCTGCCACAAGCTTACTTTTATTTTCTAGAGGAGCCGAGTTGTTTGGGTGGGCCTCTGAAGGACGGGGGCTGGAACTAGGGGGGTGAGGTGAGTGAGGCGAGTTGGGAGGGATCGAGACAAACACACTCGAGAGATTGAGGAGAGAACCACGAGAAAGGATATTTTCATGACCCAATAGCTGCTACGATACCTCGGGGTGCGTTGAGTGTCTGGGAGAGAGATCGTTAGTTCTTCCTCCCAGTCATCTAGCAGTTGCCGAAGAGAGTTTGGAACTGTGCGGTCATAGCCTTCCTGGTTAGCCATGACAGGTGGAGGATGTGATGAGGATTCACGACTTCCACGACCTCCTCTTCCCAGGGTGGGGGTGGCGGGCTTTCAGGGGGGGGCGCATTTGTGAGAGTTGGATCTTGTGGTGCATGGGGAGGGAGGTGAGCCACAACTACCTGTAGATAACAAAGTCACCACATACTGTTGAGGGTGTGCCAGAGTTGGTCCGAGGAGGTGGAATGACAATTCTCGAAATGAGAATTGCTTAAGTCTTGGGCATTTAATGCCCTCATATTTTGCATGCACGAGAACTGAGTCGATGTAATGTAGCCCTGTGGGAGTCGAGCTGGAGAAGGTGGTGGAGTTAAGGCCCAACGCCTTGAGGTGAGTAATGAACTAATGCATATGAGGGGAGGGAGAGGTGGAGTGAACTTTTCCATTGATACATGCATTGGAGAGGTTCGTGTTGATCGCCAGGTGGAGCGTGGGGACACCCGCATCTAGGATATTTTCTTATGTTTATTATTCATTATTGAGGGTCTCCTATTTGTTAAAAACCTCTCCTACATTCTAGGAGAATATTCTCTTCAATTTAGAGCTTGTTACACATAGTTACACTTAGTTAGACTAGTGGAAGTTACTCATGCATGGCAACCTCCGTTTTATCACTATCAGTTGCATGTGCTTCTTTCACTTATGTTAGCGCTAGAAGTCAACTCAAGACTGCTATTGAGTCAAGCCTAACACACCTTGTTTCAAAATGTTTAAATAAAATAGTTTTAGAGAGGCGGGGGAATCACACTCTTGATCTCAATGGAGCTTGATATATGAGCTATTAAAACCACTTGCCTATGTGCAACAAATTAGGTAAATAAAACCTCAATTTGAGTAAAAAGAGAGTATGAGATATGATTAAGGAGAAAAATGGAACAAAACTGACAATCATCAAACAACATCTGTTCTTTAATATACTTGACTAGTAGAAGAATAAACCTACATTCACAAATCCTTTTTGAACAAGATTTAAAAGACTCAAACACACATGTGGAAAAGATTGCACTATACAAAATATAGAAACCATTTCAACACATACATACAATCATATGGGCATATAACAATAATGATATGTTCAAGATGAAGAAATAGAAGTGATAAAAAAAGATGATATATACACACCAACCATCGACTTTATTAACAACTGAAATCTTTACATAGGTATGATGTATAAAAAATAGTCTTATAATTAGAACCTTTTTTCCAAAATAGGGATCCCCCCCTCCTTTTCTACTTCATCCAATATATAGTGTTTTACATTGGTTACATGCATTTATGGTCAACCTGATAGTCAGGGACACATCAAAACTAATCCCTACAAGTGCTTAGGGTGAATTTCTGCCTCTATCTACTTATATACAAAACAATAAACAATTTTACAAAAAAAATCCTATAATTAAGGAAACAACCTTGCATAGAAAAGATCCTTGGTTGACTTGCTTTCCACCTGGATGATTACACCACATCTTCCTCTTTATCCTTCCAAGATCTTCCTGATCTTCAATGATCCACTCGAATCAAGACTTTGACAACTCAACAATAATGACTGATCTGCAAAATCATCATATCCCAAGATAGATTGTAGATCCACAAAAAAATGTATCTTACTCCATCTAATGATCCATGAAGTATTTACCTTGTTTACAACCTTTCGCCATTATGAAAATATGAATTTGTGTCATATTTGCTGCAAAATCAGCTGCTACAGGTGTTCCTGTAGCGTCAATATTTTCCTGTGTATGAGACTGCATGAACTTCCTATAGCGCCATACAAAAAACTAGTTTTGAACATTTTTAATGACTTTCCTTGCCCAGGTTACATGCCATCATAATAAAAAGAGGAATGACACCTTAAATACAAGGAAATAAAAAGGTTCTTCCATTATCAATCATATTTCAGTCAAATTTTAGGATTTTCATTGAAGGTGAAATTCTCAAAATACAAATTCTTCTTGAAAAACTGATGTAGTTACTTCTGCCAGTAAATCCAAACTATTCCTTCTTTTCTGCTTGGTTTGAGAACAAGTTTGTATTCTAGTGAGATTATCCCCTTCAGATCTGAATGTAGGGTTTGGGCATTTCTTACTCTTTTTACTCCGTTTTCTTGCAAAAGCTCTGTCTTTTCCTATAAGAGTCTTTTTTTTTTTTCAGACCTCCCTTTTTATACTTATTCCTCTCAGGCTTAGTTATTGGAATTTTCTTGCTTATTGATGGCTCCTCTTTACATGAACCGTCCAACACCAAAATAAAAAACCCTAAGAAATACTTAAGAAGCACCTTTGTCAAGCATCTGATCATAGTTTTGGGCTGTACTTCTGGCAATCGTGTTGTCAATTACTTGGTGTTTAAAGTTATTTGATGGCAATTATCAAAGCTCTGGTTTTGACAGAAGTAATCAACCAACTGATAATCCTTGATTGCATGCGTTTCCTCAACACCTGCATATCTTTGGAGATTTTTCCGTTTACATTTGGCGATTGTGCTCTTCGTTTTTTTTTAAATTCAATACCAGCTGCTACAGGTGTTCCTGTAGCGCTTTTGATTCAATGGCACATTATCTTTCTTATGCCAATAACTCATGGGAATTTCTATGTCATTTATAAATGGAGTGGTAGTTATAATATAAAGTAATTATGATAAATGGAATAAACATAGAGTGGAAATGAGAATGGAATGGTGAGGTGGATGGGTAGGTAAGGTGAGAGAATGAGTGGGGTGAGGTGAGATAATGAGGGGTTTTTTTATTTTTAATTTTTAATTTTTTATTTTTTATTTAAAATAAAAGATCAAAACTAATATAATGATTTTATATTAAAAATAAAATTCTACTAAATGAGATTTGGCATTGGAAATGGATGTTTCAAAGAAGTGGCAGGAGTAGCACAATAAAATAGGCAAGCATATGGAGCAAAATAGAACAATTGCGGTGCTATTTTAGTGATTTTTGTTACTGGGGTCTGGAACTTCCTGTAGCACCTTTTGAGACCACAATTTGACAGTGCAAATATTGATACTAACATTGTCTCCATGGGGGATGGCATTCTCCCTGCAAGCTGCTAAGAACTTGTAGACTTGTGCCTTACTCATTGGGCTATGGAGTCATTCACCACCTTCCAAACCTCTGCAAGTTATTCAAATTCTAAAAACACACTATTGAAAACAAAATATACTGCTGCATACTGTAGTCTTCCCATACTGTACAAACTGAAACAAACCAAATGCTTGGAAAGAGAGCTTATTCATCCTACATTACTCTACTCTAACCAACTCTCCATTTTCTCAAGTAAAAGAAATTTTCCAACTTAGCTTAACAACAAAGATATAACAACAACAACCATAAATTATTTGGAAAACCATACTCACCTTCAAATGCCAGTGATATGATGAAATTTGAAATTTTCAAAGAATTTAAAAAATAAGACTCCAACATTAGTGCTACTGGGTATTCAAAACCAAGATCACAAACATGTTGATCCGGATGAGATGACTGCCACTGCATGAATTCTCTTTTGCTGAGAAAAAGGTGACCTCCTTGTTCCTTCAACAACAACAACCCTTTCCCATGACGATCATGGGCAATAAAATTGCTTTGATCATGCAGTACAAATCCCTGATCAAAACTTGAAAACATATAATCATGGAGATCATCATAAACAAACAAAGACTATTGATTTTTGGTATGAACAGTTAGGCACTTTGGAGAAGCAGTTGTTTTTTCAAAAAAATAATCATGTGATACTTCAATAGTAGGATTAAAAGAGTTACTACTATGATAAGTTGGAAACCTTCCACAAAGAAAATTATCCTTTGAAAAATGACCCTCATGATCATCCTCATAAACAAAATCAACTCTTTGCTCATAACTAGAAAAATAATTAACTATATTTGTAAATTCACCTTGTTGGTATAAGCCAAGAGCATATAAATATGCATTCTCATTAATAGAAAAATCATATTTATCAATTTAAAGACCTAAAAAAGAATTGAAATCTGAAAATGATGCAGAAAGCTGTCCCAAATCTGACTTCTGTTCATAAACATCCTTCTGTTCATATCCTTCTTCCAGTTGATCTACATCCAAATCTGATTCGTGCTTCTCATAAGATTTTCTTTGTTCAAAACTTTCATCCAAAAACTTTTTTGGCAGCCTCCCACAAGCTCGAAAATTCTCCTCGATCTCCTCAACATTAGTAAAAATTTGTTCAAGGGATGAGGATTTCCTCTCTCTGAGATAAAGGAACAACTAAGGATGCTGAGCTAGCATATAATACACCATGGAAACAGTTTCAGAAGGCCGGATATCCAAAGGCATTCTATAATAAAAGCTGTGAAACCTCTTGTTGAATGTAGCAAGGTCTTCATCCTTCCCTCTTCTCATACTATAAAGTTCGATCAAATACTGATCAACAGATTTGTTTCCACCCCAATATCTCATGAATACAGAATGAAAATCAGTCCACGAACAAATAGAACAAGCCTTTAGATTTCTAAAACACAAAGCAACATCCCCGACCAAGGATTTGGAAAATAACCTCAAAATAATACCCTCATGCATGATTTCGAAACTATTAACGAAATCTTCAAAAGATTCCATGTGATTTTCAGCTGTAATACGACCATCTCCTTTAAACATAGGAAGGTAATCAAAGAACATAGGAGGGTAAGCAATTAGGATAGGAGGAAACTTGAGAGGTTTAAAAAATTCTTTGATTCTTAATTGAACTTCAGAAGGCTGAATACAAAGGTCAACTGGATGATTGCAAGGTTCAACAGGGACCTTAGAAGGTATATCAACTTAGTCATCCAAAGGTTTACAATATGAGTCAATTTCAGGAGAAATTGAAACATAGACCTCAACTTTGTGAATAGGTTCACATGATGGGATTAAATCAAGGTCAATAGTGCATGAAGAGGACAAATGTTCATTACTCAGGGGAGAATATGAATTTGTAGGCTTACAATCATCCGAATAAACAAAACATAGGATTCTCCTCTTCACATGCAAAGGGAAAGACATGAACAAGATGATAAAGAAGAACAAAGGTTCATGGAGAAAACTAATGAGCTAATACCTGGTTTTTCCCTTCCATTCTTTCATTTTTCTGTCAACAAGATTCTTCTTCCAGTGGAGTCTTAGATTGTGGAGTTGCTAGGTGAAAGAGTATGCAGTATGAGATATGTTCACTTCTTGTTTACCATCAAGAAGAGAATCTGATCAATGTCGTTCTCCTAGGGAAGATCACTTCGTTCTTCGCTCCCCGACAATGACGCCAAAATATGTTAGTGCAAGAAGTCAACTCAAGACTACTATTGAGTCAATCCTAGAACACCTTGTTTCAAAATTTTTAAAGAAAATAGTTTTAGAGAGGCAGGGGAATCACACTCTTGATCTCAATGGAGATTGATGAATGAGCTATTAAAACCAGTTCCCTATGTGCAATAGATAAGGTAAATAAAACCTCAATTTGAGTAAAAAGAGAGTATGAGATAGGATTAAGGAGAAATAATGGAACAAAACTGACAATCATCAAAGAGTATATGTTCTTTAATATACTTGATCAGTATAAGAATAAACCTACACTCATAAATCCTTTTTGAACAATATTTAAAAGACTCAAACACACATGTGGCAAAGATTGCACTATACAAAATAGAGAAACCTTTTGAGCACATACATACAGTCATATGGGCATATAGCAGTAATGATATGTTCAAGATGAATAAGTAGAAGTGACAAAAAAATATGAGAGATACACACCAACCATCGACTTTATTAACAGCTGGAATATTTACATAGGTAGGATGGATAAAAAATAGTCTTATAATTAGAACCTTTTTTCCAAAACAGGGATCCCCCCCTTCCTTTTCTACTTCATCCAATATATAGTGTTTGACATTGGTTACATGCATTTATGGTCAACCTGATAGTTAAGGACACATCAAAACTAATCCCTACAAGTGTCGAGGGATAATTTTTGCCTCTATCTACTAATATACAAAACAATAAACAATTTTACAAAAAAGATCCTATAATTAAGGAAACAACCTTGCATATAAAATATCCTTGGTTTACTTGCTTTCCACCTGGATGATTACGCTGCATCTTCCTCTTTATCCTTCCAATATCTTCTTGATCTTCAATGATCCAATCGAATCAAGACTTTGACAACTCAACAATGACGACTAATTTGCAGAATCATCGTATCCCAAGATATATCGTAGATCCAAAAAAAGGTATCTTACTCCATACAATGATCCATGAAGTATTTGCCTTGTTTTACATCCTTTCTCCATTATGAAAATATGAATTTGTGTCATATTTGCTGCAAAATCGGCTGCTACAGGTGTTCCTGTAGCGTCAATATTTTCCTGTGTATGAGACTGCGAGAACTTCCTGTAGTGCCATACAAAAAACCAATTTTGAACATTTTTAATGTATTTCCTTGCCTAGGTTACATGACATCATAACAAAAAGAGGAATGTTACCTTAAATAAAAGGAAATAAAGAGGTTCTTCCATTATCAATCATCTTTCAGTCAAATTTTAGGATTTTCATTGAAGGTAAAATTCTCAAACTACAAATTCTTCTTGAAAAACTGATGTAGCTACTTCTACCAACAAATCCAAATTGTTCCTTCTTGTCTGCTTGGTTTGAGAATGAGTTTGTATTCTAGTGATATTATCCCCTTCAGATCTGATCGTAGGGTTTGGGCCTTTCTTATTCTTTTTACTCTGTTTTCTTGTAGAAGCTATGTCTTTTCCTGTAGGAGTCTTTTTGTTTACTGTCAGACCTCCCTTATTATACTTATTCCTCTCAGGCTTAGTTACTGGAATTTTCTTGCTTGTTGATGGCTCCTCTTTACCTAACCCACCCAACACCAAAATACAAAACCCAAAGAAATACTTAAGAAGCACCTCTATCAAGCATCTGATCGTAGTTTTGGGATGTACTCCTGGCAATCTTGTTGTCAATTACTTGGCATTTAAAGTTATTTGATGGAAATTATAAAATCTCTAGTTTTGACAGAAGTAATCAACCAACTGATAATCCTTGATTGCATGCGTTGCCTCAACACTTGGATATCTTTGGATATTTTTCCATTTACATTTGGCGATTGTGCTCTTCATTTTTTTTAAAATTCAATACCAGTCGCTACAGGTGTTCCGGTAGCACTTTTGATTCAATGACACATTAGCTTTCTTATGCCAATAACTCACAGGAATTTCTATGTCATTTATAAATGGAGTGGTAGTTATAATATAAAGTAATTATAATAAACAAAATAAACATAGAGTGGAAATGAGAGTGGAATGGTGAGGTGGATGGGTAGGTAAGGTGAGAGAATGAGTGGGGTGAGATGAGATAATGTGTGGGTTATTTTTTTTTTAATTTTTAACTTTATTTAAAATATAAAATCAAAACAAATATAATTATTTTATATTAAAAATAAAATTCTACTAAATGAGTTTTGGCATTGGAAATGGATGTTTCAAAGAAGTGACATGAGTAACACATTAAAATAGGCAAGCATATGGAGCAGAATAGAAAAATTGCAGTGATGTTTTAGTGAATTTTGTTAGTGGGGTCTGGAACTTCCTGTAGTGCCTTTTGAGGCCACAATTTGAGACTGCAAATATTGATACTAACAACTTCCACACGTGTGACTCAGTTAACTAAAGACTGCATGACTAGTTAACTGGGACTAGGTGGCAGTTAAATTTGATAACTGCATGTGTGTCCATATCTCTCTAGACCACCACTATGGTGCATTGGGTTCTCTTCCAATGCGCATTAGTTGAGATATACAGAGTATATCATGCGCAAATTACCATTCCTTCATTTGGTTAATACATTTTCTCATTCTTTTCTCTCCATTTTTTTCTCTCTTCTTCTCTATTTTGCAAGCTATGTTCGTTCTTCTGCTAGCTATATCTCCTGTGAAAGTACTCACCACATTATACATGGTATAATAGCACTTAGGCAACTAGCAAGGATCATCACCAACACTCTTTTGTAGGCACCGAAGATGAAACAAAGCAGCAGGAAAGATGGATTACTCACTAACAATTATTCTTACACCTCACATTCTCTCCAAGATCAACGTGCCATAAATCTGTTAGCCATATCTCAGAATTCACAATACAAGTAAATAATTTTTTTGGTGCAAAGACTCATTGCATAAGGATTCTCACCCTCATAAAAAATCTCCAATACCCACATCATAGTTTAGAAGACAAAGTTGTTTTCTCAGATATATAGTTGCCACAGATCCATCAACGATATCTCAAATACACAATCTGGGTTGATCCGAGTTTTTGTAGAGATATACATTGCATATGGATGCTCATGCTCACCAAAAATATCCAATACCCAGATCTTATTTTAGGAGACACAATGGTTTTATTAGATCTATAACTACAAGCAACAGAGCAACAAAACCTCATATCACTACTATGACATGCATATCTCACTGATATAATTCATTGTGAGAGAATCATTGTAATGGAAGATAAATATGCAGTTATCTTGACCCTTCAGATTCCAAATCTAATTTTTTTGAAAGAAGTTAGAAAACTTCGAGGTGAACAAGAGAAATCCAAGATTTGTCTTCTAAACATGTGTACCTATTTTTCCAGGGATTCTGGACTCATTGGGAGTCTAATGGAGGAGCATCAAGATCAAGTTGATACTTGGACCACCCGCATTAAAGAGATGGAGGAGAAATTTAGTATTCTCAATGAACATTTTTTGGATGATTTAAAAGAGAAGGAAGATATTATTGCTTGTTTTCAGAAAGATCTACAACAGTCCCTTGCTTCTAATGTCACTTTAGCATTGCTGACCACTACTAAGCTTCCTTCACCAAATTTTGAGTTGCACAATAGTGGTTTTGGGTCAAAATTGATGCATTAGATGGGATACACTAGTGGTGGCCTTGGTAAGAATGGACAGGGGATTGTACATCCCATTCATCCTGTGATGAGACCAACAAAAGCCGGACTTGGTTTTGTTTGGACTTCATTGCCAGTAGCAAGTTGTATCGATATTTCTGCCATTCAGAATCAATTTTTTCCAACACAAGAGTTTGTCACACAAGATGACTCTTCTATTGTTGAGTTGCAACAACCACCACTTGCACCTCTTATTGATACAAATTTGGAGCTTTCACAGTCAAATTCAACACCAACTTCAACATTAGAGTTGTTGATATCAGACTCTTCAACATCAACATCATATTTTTTAGCAGCAATAGACTCTTCAACATTAGCTTTAGGTTCTACATCCTCCACTTATCGACATCCTCAAAATCATGATTGGAGACAAAATTGTCTTCCTGTTAGGTATCCACAACCTTTTTTCAGTTCCTCTTCTTTCAACTCATTGAAGGAGATGCGTATACGACAACATCTTGGAAAGGTACCAACTACGAGGATTGTTTGTGGTTGGCTTCATTATTGGTCATGGAACAATTTGAGCCATTTTTTGAGGACATCTTACATATATGTTTCATCCATGATACATGGGAACCATTCTCATTTCTCTTGAATAGAATGATATGATGCATTTACAATTCCATTCACCACTATTTTGATGACTTTTATGGTGTTTGCTTCTATGTTTTGGAAGTACTCTGACTATTCTCTTTCATGGAAGTATCGATCATGCTTCTACAATCACTAGCTATGTGTCCATAGTTATGAATTTTGTAACATTCAATGTTACATGGGGCCACATATGCACTTCTTGCTTGAACATTTCTTTTATAATCCTTGCAATCTGCAACCTTATGTCCAAAATTAGTACAATAAAAACAATGAGCATAAAATAAATTTGCATACCTGGGAGTGAATGATCTTCTTTGTGGTGTAGTCCTTATGAATTTATGCCTTGACTGATCATGATCATGATTGAAGTTTCTTTGTGGCTTGAACATGAATGGTCTTCTTGAAGATGTATCTTAAATAGTTTTCTTAGATTCTGGTTGACCATGAGTCCTTCCTTTGAGTACTTCTGCACAACTCTTTCTATTTTCTTCATTCTTCTTTTCTAGCAACCTTGAGTGCTTCTCTTCATTCTCTATAACTGATGTGGATGTTTCTGTCTCTTCAACATTCTTGTTGAGCTTGACGACTTTGACTCTTAGTGTGACAACTTCTTCTTCAAGCTTCTCAATCTCTTCTTCTTTCTTCATTATCTGAGACTTCATGACTTCTTCTGTTCTCTTTGATTCTTCAAGTTGGATTTTCAATGTAATTATTTCTTCTTCGAGTCTTCTCTAATCTTGACCAAACTCTTCCTCAAGTTGGTTTAAGTCATCGTTTCTTTCCTTGAGATGATCCGTTAGTATCTTTTCTCTCTTTTCTGCTTCTTCCTTTTGTGATGTTATGTTGGCTTCTAAACATTGCTTTTGATATTCTAGAGTTTCTTCAATTCTTCTGGCCTCTTCTAGCTAAGTTCTTAAATTCTTGATGACCAACTGAGATTTTCTGGAACCTTGAACACTTTCCTTTTGCTTCATCAATTATTTCTTGGATGACTTGTTTTATTCTCTTTCTTTCTTTAGATATTCAATTACACTGATCAATTGTTCTCTGTAATCAACTTCTGCTTCTTCACACTCTTCCTCTTCTGAATCTGTCTAACATGATGAGCATCTTTCTTCTTGTTCTATACTTGTATCTTCTTTGGCATTTTCTGATTCTGTGATGGGTGAAGAATATACATTATGTAACTTATCCCAAATTTCTTTGGTCGATGAACATTTACCAACCTTTTCTCTTACCGGATTAGGTAATCCTTCCTAGATGAAATCCATTGCTATTTTGTTATTCTTCTTCAATTCATTCTTGGCTGCAGTCTTTGCCCTTTTTGAACTACTTTGTGGTTCTTTTGTCTTTATATGTTTGTTTTCTATTTGAGTAACCTTCATCATTTCTATTTTTCTTATGAGGACATTTGTTATCAAAATGACCAATACCATCACAATTAAAACAAATCAAAGGAAGCTTACCTCTATACCTACCGTTGGTTCCCTTGTTCAATCTTCTCACAAAGTTGGTCACTTCTTATTCATCTTTCGAGACGTCACTGCTTCTACTATGTTCTTTTTCTTTTTTCTTTCCCTCTTGCTTTGACCTTTTGGATGCTTCTTTATATCTGTATTTTCCTGTTCAGTTCTCATTTCATATGCTGTGAAGATTCTATGTAGTTCGTCCATGCTTATTGAGTTTAGATATGCTCTTTCTTCTAGTGCTGATATCTTAGGGTCAAATATCATAGGAAGAGATCTTAGTACCTTTTGAACAATTACAGATTGTTTGATTTCTTCTCCCAATCCCAAGATTACATTTACTGTTTCATTGATTCGTAAAAAGTAAGCTGCAATGTTCTCATCTTCCTTCATCTTTAGTTATTCGAACTGACCTCTATAAGTTTGAAGCTTTACTGCTTTGACTTTTGAATCTCCTTCATAAATATTTCGAAGTTTGTCCCAAATCTCTTTAGTGGATTTACAATGTGCAACTTTGGTGAATACTGATTCTCCAAGACCATTCATAATTGCATTTGTGGCTTTGGAATTATTCTAACCCAGTTTCATTGCTTTGTCATTTGTCGACGGAACTGCTGGTGCTGTGTATCCATCTACAATTGATTGCCAAATTTCAAATCCCTGTGCCTATATATATGTCTTCATCCTTATGCTCCAAAATGCATAATTCTGTCCATCAAACTGTGGTATTCCATTTTTATACATGTTGTTTCTCTCCATGATCTACATTTCAGTGGTTAAACTGATTTCTGAAGGAACCTTCTCTGAAACCAATTGTTGGATTACTGAGAGGGGGGGTGAATCAGTAATAGATCACCGACTAGCCTGAGCATATTGGTGTAAGATAACACCTTACTGTTTGGAGAGATATGATTGTTGTCAACTATTATCAACTACAACATTTCAACTCTAACACACTCATTGAAGCAGATTATGATCTATCATCATCAAATCATGCTTCATTGAATTGTCATCTTTTCTTGGTTTTGGATATTGTCTCCCTGCCACATGGTGGATCTCACCTATTTTTCTCTTCTTTTGATACATTGTGTTTTGAGGGGTTTTTTTTCCCATGAGGTTTTCCCTCTTTCCTCACTCTATTTCAATGTTCATTAGTTGCATTGTTCATTGGTACCTAAAATGGCCTATGTTTTCGGGACCCATTCATTATGTATACTCCCTAGTAGTGTTCACAGGGGGTGTTGGAGATATTACACACTCAGTTAGGTAATTATTTTCCTAAGTTTGATAGTCCAATGTTGATAACACTTCCTTAGATGAGAATATTCTCTCTAGAGAATATTCCTCTATAAAATAGGGCGTTCCTCTTCAGTTTAGAGTCAATTACACTCAGTTAGACTAGTGGAAGTCACTCATGCATGGAAACGTCAGTTTTATCATCAACAATTGCATGTGTTTCTCTCACTTCCACACATGTGACTCAGCTAATTGACGTTGCATGGATCAATTAACTAGGACTAGGTGGCAGTTCACTCCAGTGTCTGTCAGTGAGTGTCTAGATATATTTAGATCACTACTATGGTGCATTAGTTACTCATGTAGCCTATATATATTGTACATTATTCACTCTTTGAGTGTGGAATATAGTTAATACAATTCTCATTCTTTTCTCTCCATTTTTCCTCTCATATTCTTACCTTTGCAAGCTGTGTTCGTTCTTCTACTAGCTAGATCTCTTGTGCAAATGTGAATAATTCATTTCTTCACAGAGATCTCTTAGAGGAGATTTACATGGAGCAACCACCTGGCTTCATACATGATTCATCTTTGGTTTACAGGCTCAAGAAGTCTCTCTATGGCCTCAAGCAGGTGTTGAGAGCATGGTACGCTAAGATGGACTCCTACCTGTTGTCCCATAATTTTGTGAGATGAAAATATGATCCAAATGTCTACATGCTTAGGACTACTGATTCACTTTTGATTCTAGTTCTTTATGTAGATGATATTTTGATCATTGGCTACTCGACTTCATCGATTGCTGCGGTGAAGAGGATTTTGCATGATAAGTTTTTGATGACGGACATGGGTCCACTCCATTACTTTCTTGGTATCGAGATTAGTCAGGATGCTTCAGGCATCAAGATATCTCAAGCCAAGTATGCTCAGGATCTCATGGATATATTTCACATGATAGACTGCAAGTCTACCCTTACCCCCTTCCTATTTGGGGTGATACTTGAGGATGGAAGGGAAAATCCACTGGTTGATATCACTCTGTATAGACAATTAGTTGGGAGTGTTAAGATGTGCTCATTTAACCATAGACAATATCACAATATTGTCATCCAACTATAGGCACGTAGCCACCTCGAGCATCGTAACATTGGCAGATAGAATAATTATGGAAACAATACTAGACCCAACAAATAAACAAGAGATAACATACCTCTCTCTCCAAGGATAGAGCACCAAGAAAAAATTCCAAAAACTAGAAACCAAGACCAAAACCCAGCTGCAGTCATTGCAACTGCACTCCTCCTCCAGACTTGCACACCACTTTATCTTGTGTGAGCTTGTGGATGAGAGTGTGTCCAAATGACCTCAAGTGCCCTCTATTTATAGTGCTCTTTACCACCTGTCTATTTTAACTTCTCCTTTCAGAGGCCATTACTTCAATATTAATTCTTTTATTGAGACGACTTGTCTTCTAGGGTTTCTACACATCTGTTTAGGGTTTCTCTAGCTTCCAGAATATTATAATCTAGTCAAAGGTTACACATGGAGGTTGATACCTCCCGCAACTACCACAATCTAAACACTCCCTCCTAGCTAGGGAGGCATTAACAAGTAACATCGTCATGGCCACACAATATATCTCATGATCACGTATATCAAGTCACGAGCAACATCACCACTATCAGTATCATCCGATAGCATCTTGGTATAAAAAATATATCATCAACTGTATCATATCTCAAGGCCATACTCCATCTGAGTAATCGGGCATGATGCTGAATAAGTCACTCACTCAACAAAGTGATACAAGGACCAATCTTCTAATACAAACATATGTCCTAGAATAATTATATTCCCAACATATGTTGAATGTCCTCAATGGCTACAAGAACCATCCTCTCCATAGTATCATCTCTAAGCTGTACTAGCATGATGCCAATGCATCAAATCTAAGTTGTAATGGCATGATGTGGAGTACCATCTACATAATATCTAAGCCATACTAGCATGATGTGAATGCATCATATCTAAGTTGTACTGACATGATGTAGATCAATGCCTCTGCATCATCTTTAAGTTGTATGATCATATCTAAGTTTTACTATCATGATCATATCTAGCATGGTGTGAGTCACTTGCATCATCTCTAAGATGTATGATCATATCTAAGATGTACTATCATGATGATCTACATCATATCTAAGTTTTACTAGCATGATCATATCTAACATGATGTGACTCAGGCATAAGCATCATCTCTAAGCTGTACTAGCATGATTCCAATGCATCATATCTAAGTTGTACTAGCACGATGCGTCTTAGGACATATTATCATATCTAATTTGTACTAGCACGATGCGTCTCAGGACATCTTATCATATCTAAGTTGTACTAGCATGATGATGAAGCATCATATATAATATGTACTAGCATGATACACATCGACAATCTGTCAACCTGGACCATTATCCACATGGAGAATGTATGTCCATCATCACTCCCTCCCAACCGAGGAAGTCATATCCTTCCTTTCAACCAAGAGATAAATCTCCACGAGTCCCAGATTGTCCCTCAAGTATGCAAACTTTAACTTGGATAGAGGCTTTGTCAAAATAACAGTTGTCTGCTCATCGATGGAGATGTACTGAAGAATCACTTCTCCCTTTTGGAATTTATCATGGAGAAAATAATACTTGATCTCAATGTGCTTCGACTGGTCATGGAACACAGGGTTCTCTGAAAGCTTCACACAACTTTGATTATCACAATGTATCACAGTCGATTCCAACACCTGATCAAATACTCCAAAAACCAGCTTACGAAGCCATACTGCTTCCTTACAAGCATCACAAGCTGCAATATACGCTGCTTCTACAGTGCCGAGTCCAACAAACTTTTGTTTCCTGTTATCCCATGATATCATAGCAAATCCCAAACTAAAACATATAATAGAAGTACTATTTCTATCACCTGCACTCCCTGACCAATCTGAATCAGTAAATCCATGCAGTTGTACATCACTGTTTGATGCATATGTCAAACCATAGTTTAGTGTCCCACGATGATATCTCAAAATATGCTTTGCAACTATCCAATTGTTATAGCAAGATTTGCCTCACCCTATGCAAATTTGCTCAGAAGGAATTTTTCCATTTCCCTATGCAAACTTGAAGTCCCTTTTTGCAGTTCACAGAGCTACAAATAACATTTTTACACATATACACGCCCTAACAGTTATAAAACATGTGTATATGCAGGTTGCACGACTACAACCTGCGTACATCGGGTTTTGTGCCCAAAATTAAAAAACGGTGTCGGGTTTCCATGTCACGTCATGAGATCCATGATCCTTGACCTTCCATATACTGGAAATGTTTCAACTCGGCCCTTCAGTTCCATTTGAAGGCTATAAATGGGCCTTATCCAAGCGGTGGAAAAAGAGAGAAGAATTCAACTTTGAGAGAAAAGTTACTTTGGAGAAATTATTCACTTCATATTGAGTTTGCATCCCTTTATCCTTTTAAGTCTGAACACATTGTTCAGCCCCCAAGCTCTTCCCTACTTGATTGAGAACCTCATTGCCTCTCTTATATGAGATTGCCTTTGGTGGAGGCCCAGCTGGAAGGGACTTAGTTTTTCGGTTCCGAACCGTGCCAACATAAAAGTTTGTAATTCATACACTTCTGCTGATTACATTTTAATAGAAATACTCTTTTCTCATCCAATTAATGTCTTGCAAATATTTTAATTGTTATTCCATGGACATATTTGTTATGAATATTGATGGATTATTCTATTGAATGTGCTAACTTTATATATTATCACCATATACTTGTGTTTATCAGTTGTTGAGGACAATTTGCAGGTGTATTGCTTTGAGTTAAGTGCGCAACAATGGACTTCATCGAATGTCTGGAAGAGGTAGGTTCTTTATCTTGTCTTGTTGGCATATTTGTTTATATATCATACTTGAGATTAGAGTTGATTTCTGCAATCATTTTCATCTGTTGTGGTTTACCCCATGCCATAGAGAGATTTTGGGTGTGCCCTTTCAACCACTTTATCTTGTTTTTGTGCATATTGGCCTTTTGTTTATTTTGAGTGTGCTCTTTGAATACTTGTTTGCATTAGGATTTTTTTTTATATCTCAAGTCTTGAGTCATCGTGGAGCCAAATCAGCTTCCCCGCAGGTCTCGCCACTTGTTACGATTGCCACCACATCTTGAGTCTTTTCCTTATAAAAGGCGTAAAGTTATCAAACATGGTACATACACCTCCACTTACTGGACTTGTTATCACACACGGATGAGTACTAAATCGATTCAAAAAGATATTGGGAGTCCTTCGACTCCCATACCCACTATAGTTAATGACACTCCTTCGACACCTTCAACCACAATGGTTGTAGTGCCGGAGGTTCCTATCATCATTCCTGCCTATCCTTTAGTGAATGCTCAAACTATAGACACAAACCCTTTTGGGTCCCTTTGTCATTCGTCGGGATACAATATTCAGTCCATCCCTACGACCTCTAGCCCTTTTTCTTATGGTATGTCGAATTTCACATCGCAATTTTCATCCTCCATCCCATCATCTAATCAACATAATAGTATTGGACTTGGGGGCATGACTCCTTCACATATTCCATTTTATTTTGGTGGTGCTGATATCCCACAAACGACTCCTACAGTTGGAGGAATTCCTCCTTTTTCACTCTGGGTCTAATCTTGGTCCTAATGCTCTTGGATGGAGTGGTCAACCTGGAGGACAAGTTGCTACTTACGATCCGTCCTTTACACTTATCTCCTCTGTACCGATTCCGACCAACATGTTTGGCATGACAAATCCACCTTTATCCTCCAGATTCACACCCAAAGGAGGTCAGTTTCATACCTTGGGAAACCCCCAACCTGGAGCCACTCTAGCTGGGGGAAATTTTTACAACCCTTATCATTACATTCCTACTGGAATGGTGCACAACCAACCTTTCATGAATTAGTTTGAAGGAGGGTCTTACAATCCTGGACAGGGCCATGGTGCACACCAGAACCCTGGATGAGATGTGATTCCCCAACAACAATATTTCCAGGGAGCTTGGGGCTAGATGCCACAATCCCGTCTCCCTTTTCTAGCCACACTCAATCTGCTAGAATTATCTAGATTAATGAATGACCCTATGCGCCATGATCCGACATGGCCCCCCGTCCCCACCAAAATTCCTTCGGATATTCCAAAACTCGAAGGTAAGACTAGCGAGGATCCTGGTGATCACGTCACTACTTTTCACCTTCAATGCACTCCGAACTCCCTTAACGACGATTCTATTAATTTAAGATTGTTTCAACACACCCTCATGGAGGTCGTTGCGAAATGGTATATATAGCTACCAAGGGGGACATAATTTTTTTTTAATCAGATGGTTTTAGTCTTCCTCAACCACTTCCAATTGCTGGTTCATTACAATGCTGGCATAGATCTTCTGTCGGCCTTTTGTCAGGACATAGCCACCCATATCTTGGATCAAAACCAAGAGTGGTGTAGATGAAATAGGTTTATCAAGGCTTACATACCTCCAGAATTCCTGCTAGAGTGGTTCCTTAAGTATCTACAACCTTATATTTCAAAGGTTTTTTCTAAATCTGGGGTTACATAAGGAAGAAGCGATTTTTAAATCCCAGCAGTTAGATCTTGTATATGCTCATTCTGGGATGTTATACAAGATTCTTTCAGATGCACCGAGGTCAAACTATGACCCTAGACAAAATCCCGAGCCTCATGCCGATGACATTGTAGGCTCTGTCAATGTGAAATCTGTAGACTTGCTGACAAGCCAATTGAAAGAGTTGTCTCTAAACTAGTCCGTAGGAGGGACAAATTCATTTGTGTCCTTCACTCCCACTCATTTGGTGGATGTATATTCTGTGCAATCATCAACCAAACCGAATGGTAACCAACAAACAAGAGGGAATAAAAATAAAGGACATGGTAACAATCGTAAGGGTGGAAAGAATAATAATAAACCCAAGGACAACGGTAATAATTAGAAGTCAAATAATAATGCTAGTGAGGGTGTTGATTAATTGGGTTGGTTGTCGTTGATGTCAACCCTTGAAGAAAGTCCGATAGAGAATTTCGGTAGCACAAAGGTTTGGGTAATGGACCCAAGTTTGTTTGATGTATAATGGTATGAGTTTTGATATATTTGTAGGTAAAACTATTAGAGATGGATAATACATGTCATGCCATTTTTTGTGATATGTGGAACGCCACATAACTCCTCACGGTTAGAGAGTTATGGCCATGTGAAGTTGGAGAACTCTCATGAGTCATCTAGAAGCCCCAAAAGGTCAAAGTAGTCGAAGTGCTTGCAAAGAAGTGATTATTTAAATAATAAAGTGAAATGACAAAGTAAAAAATAATTATTTAAATAATAAAGTGAGGTGACAAAGTCAAAGAGGATCATTTAAATAATAAAGTGAAGTGACAACGTCAAAGAGGATTATTTAAATAATAAAGTGAAGTGAGAAAGTCAAAGAGGATTATTTAAATAATAAAGTGGCGTGACAAAGTCAAAGAGGATTATTTAAATAATAAAGTGAAGGGAAAAAGTTAAGGAGGATTATTTAAATAATAAAGTAAATGAAGAACTTTCTAATTATGGAAAGTGGTTATAAGAAGGTTAACCCTAAAATGAGGAAAATTAGTTAAGTGGTCAAGTGGCTATTGGATACATGGACACGTGGAAAATTGGGCAAAGTTGGACATAGGTGACTATGTGGACAAAGTGGCTATGTGGGCAAAGTGACCTAGAAGACACTTCTAAGGGAGCTACTTGGAGAGTATAAATAAGAGGCAAGGCTCTCTCATTTTAATCACACTTGAGCATATTGAATACCTGCAGGTGATTGAGGTAACCAAAGGATATCTAAGCCGAATTTTAGAGGGAAGGAGAAGCAAATAAGGCCGAAATTCAAGGGAGGATAAATTCATTTGATGATGCTTTCTAAGGTATGTTATTTACATGTCATCTCACCATTTTCGCAATAATTTTTTTTCTAGAATGATTCAGATAGTGAAATTGGGAGGCGATTGAGGAAACATATCGAAGTAGCTGTGGTACGAATTTCATCTTGTGGGTCGTTGTATTTTCGGAGTTACACACCGTGGAAAATAAGGTTTGTGGATAGTCCTGAAACTAGTCTAAAACAAGTGTTTCGAGTAAAAACATCATAAATTCTTCATAACGGATACAAATTCAGTAAGACCAAATGTGTTGGTTAGAGTACAGTCTGTAGTATTATGTGTACAGTTTTTAGATCCATACAACAAATATTCCGTGCGGGGCACACTCTACAAGTTCGCTCTATAGTGTAAATTCTAACCTTGTACAATATTTACTGCAAACAGATATTCAGAAAAATAACAAAAAAGATACAATGACAAATACAAACATTACACAAAGATTTTTCCCCTGGAAACCCAAACCGGGAAAACCAACATATTCTATATTATTCATCTTGTTACAATGTTTACAATACAAAATACATATAGGAGCCAACGACATCCAAAACCCTAACCCAATGACCTAGATTAGTGCAAAACCCTAATTCCTTAACGGAAAATAGAAAACCATCAGCAAAGAAACCATGTGCTTAAAAACCACCTAAATATATTGCAGTCCCGATGCATAATTTTTTTTTCGGGGGCGCTGCCCCCGAATAATCCAGAATTCAACAACGTATGCCATTTTTTCTATAACTCCTTTTATGAGAGGTTCCAAGTAGTGACACATGGAGGAATTGCATAAAAAACACTGAAAAACATTGTGTACTATTTTCATATATTTATTCATTACAGGTACATAGTTATGATTATTTCAAGTTAGGGTTGTTGACTAATCCAAAAGTAGTCATGTGAGACTAAAGTAAAGTTTGATGAAAATGCTAGTCTCTTGTTGTTAAAGTTAAGGAAGGTTTGCAGGTATGTGATCATATACACCAGGTCTATTACAGAGTTACAAATCAGATTTGGATTATGAAATTGATGAGGGCTTTTGGTTGAGGTACATGTTGGGTACATGGTTGAGACAAGTAGTTGATGAGTTGGCACATAAATGAGGTGTATAGTTGATGATGTTGGCACATCTTGATGAGTCATATTTGATGATTAGTTGATACATTATTGGTACATACTTTGTACATGGTTGGAGGCACTTGTTAGTAGTATTGTTTACACATGGTTTATGGATGATGTAGCATACTTGCATTGGTATATTATTATAAGAACATATTGATCTTGGTGATGATTATGAGTTGTTGTGTTATGCTTGGTTGATGCACATCTTTGAGAGTTGTCTTGGTGAGTAGATCTGATTTGGTTGATAAGATTGATGATATAGGGTGGTTAGATAGGTTGTTTGCAAATGTTATTTGTACAGGTTTGGTGCATGGTTGATGCACTTGTTCATGGTACAGGTTTGGTACAAGCTGGTGCATGGTTGATGCACTTGTTTATGGCACAGGTTGATTACAAGTTGAGGTACAGGTTGGTGCATCGTTGATGCACTTGTTTATGGTACAGGTTGATTATAGGTTGATTGATACATTTTTACAACAATATATCTCACAGTGATAGTGTGACAGTGGTTCCATCATTCTACTTATATTTTAGGGCAGTTGGATAGGGCAAGGATAGGTGGTTGTAGCCACCTTCCAGTTGTAGCCGAAGAACATAGGGGGTCGTAGCCTCCTTCTGGTTATAGCTAGAGAATTGGGGAGTTGGATATTCCCTCAGGTTGTAGCTTGATAAATTAGGGGGTTGTAGCCTCCTTCCAGTTGCATCTAGAAAACAAAGGAAGTTTTTGCTTCCAATGAATGTAATTCTTAAATACATATAAGAAAAAACATTCCGTGGTTTTCTCCCACTTTGGGTTTCCAAGTAAAAACACCGGTGTACTGTGTATGTGTATGATTGCTCATTTTTTCATTGTTTATTTACTCTGCAACTATTGGATGATAATGATACATTGATAGAACACTTGCATATTGTGGTTAAAAAAGATTGAATTCCTCTATTACTGATTCACCCCCCCTCTCAGTAATCCAACAATTGGTATCAGAGTAGGTTCCTTCAAGAAACAATTTAACCACTGGAAGGAGATCATGGATTATTCTGAGAATGGAGTACCGATGTTTACTGGTCAAAATGGTTTACAATATGAGATGGTGAGCATAAGGACGAAAGTATTTTTATAGGCAAAAGGACATTATATTTGGCTATTAGTTGTTACAAGATATGATAGTTAAAAAATGGCAAAGACTGCAACCAAGAAGGAATTGAAGAAGAATAACAAAATAGAAATGGATTTCATCTGGGAAGGATTACCTAATCTGGTAAGAGAAAAGGTTGGTAAATGTTCATTGGCCAAAGTACTTTGGGATAAGTTACATAATGTATATTCTTCACCCGTCACATAATCAGAAAATGCCAAAGAAGATGCAGGTACATAATAAGAAGAAATATGTTCATCATGTTAGACATATTCAAAAGAGGAAGAGTATGAAGAAGCAGAAGTTGATTACAGAGAACAATTGATCAGTGTAATTGAATATATAAAGCAAGAAAGAGAAGAAAACAAGTCACCCAAGAAAGAATTGATGAAGCAAAATGAAAATGTTCAAGGTTCTGAAAAATCTCAGCAGCTCATCAAGAATTTAAGAACTCAGCTAGAAGAGGCCAGAAGAATTGAAGAAACTCTAGAATATCAAAAGCAATGTTTAGAAGCCAACATAACAACACAAAAGGAAGAAGAAAAAAAGAGAGAAACGATACTGACGGATCATCTCAAGGAAAGAGCCGATGACTTAAACCAACTTGAGGAAGAGTTTGGTCAAGAAGAGAGAAGACTCGAAGAAGAAATAATTACATTGAATATCCAACTTGAAGAAGAAAAAAGACCAGAAGAGGTCATGAAGTCACAGATAATGAAGAAATAAGAAGAGGTTGAGAAGCTTGAAGAAGAATTTGTCACACTAAGAGTCAAAGTCATCAAGCTCAACAAGAATGTTGAAGAGACGGAAACATCCACATCAGTTATAGAGAATGAAGAGAAGCACTCAAGGTTGCTAGAAAAGAAGAATGAAGAAAATAGAAAGAGTTACGAAGAAGTACTCAAAGGAAGGAATCATGGTCAACCAGAATCTAAGAAAACTGTTGAAGATACATCTTCAAGAAGATCATTCATGTTCAAGCCACAAATGAGCTTCAATCATGATCATGATCAATCAAGGCATAAATTCAGAAGGACTACACTACAAAGAAGATCATTCACTCCCAGGTATGGAAATTTCTTTTATGGTCATTGTTTTTATTGTACTAATTTTGGACATAAGGTTGCATATTGCAGGGATTATAAAAGAAATGTTCAAGCAAGAAGTGCATATGTGCCCCCACGTAACATTGAATGTTACAGATGTCATAACTATGGACACATAGCTAGTGATTGTAGAAGCATGATCGATACTTCCATGAAAGAGAACACTGATATCAGATATAAGAAAGTATGGATAAGAAAACACGAAGAACAGGTGAAAAAAGACCAGATCCCAGAGATCGCAAGATTGACAATAAAACGAGGTGAAGAAAATTCTACAGAGAAAAAGAAAGATGTCGGATATATAAAGGTTTGGAAAATAACTGAAAGAAAAGAAGGACATGTAAATAAGGAACAGGTTCAAGAGATTGTACTTTCAGGCATTGTAATGAAATATGAATCCGAAGACAAAAAGAAAGAAGTTAGAGCTCAGAGAGATGATGAATCTACCAATGAATATGATGATGAATCTACCAATAAAGATGATGATGAATACACATCAGAGCAAGAATTGTTCTGAGCCATCCATCTTAGAGACTCCCAGGTAATATGAATATTAGATAGGGGGAGTATATGTGATAGTTGTGACAGACCAAAGAACCATCCTTCGATCAACTTGCAGAGTTTGAGAAGACAGATCCAAAGTAGTCAGTTAGCATAAGTAAAATTTGATGGATTAATCAAGACTTCATGATAGTATAGTGATAAATGGGTCAACATTATGGGCAGTTGTGCAAGTATATTCTTGGACAATATGGACGAGAGAATGGATTCATAGATTGGTTCAAAGAGTGGTTTAGAGACAAAGGAACATTATCATAATGGATGATAATTACACAGGAAATGGCTCAAACAGTGCTAATGGATTCCAAATTGACAGATATTTTTTGGACACATGTAGTGCATACAACAGTTCACATTCAAAACAGAGTAATGCTCAGAAATAACAATGACAAAACTCCCTACGAACTATGGAAAGGAAGCACAAACAAAAACCTCTACATCAAGGTAACTCAAGGTAGTATTTTATTAATTGAAATTTATGTTGATGATATTATTTTTGGAAGTACTAATGACAGGTTAAGCCAGAAATTTGCAAAGGATATGCATAATGAATCTGAAATTTCATTACTTGGAGAACTATCCTTCTTTCCGGGTCTTCAGATACGTCAAATCAACCAAGGATTTTTTATTTCTTAAACCAATTATATTAGATAAATGCTAAAGAGGTTCGAAATGGAATATTGCAGACCAATTGCAAGTTGAGAAAAGATGATGATTCAAAGTATACATATCAGAGGCAATACAAGTCAATGATTGGTAGCCTACTATATGTGATAGAATCCAGACCAGATGTAATGCAGGAAGTTGGACAAGTGGCACGATTTCAAGCAACACCAAAGGAATCACATGTATTAGCAGTGAAGAAGATTTTCAGATATCTCAAAGGAACATAAGAATTTGGATTATGGTATCCAAAAGGAAAGAATCTATCACTTATTGCCTACATAGATGCAGATTGGGTAGGTTGCATTGATGACCGACTAAGCACCAGTGGAGCAACGTTCTACTTGGGTGAGTGTTTAGTATCATGGCTAAGCAAGAAAAAATCATCAATATCTTTATCTACAGCTGAGGCAGAGTATATTGCAGCAACAACATGTTGTACATAGGTTCTATGGATGAGACAAACTTTGATAGATATACAGGTTGAGTATGATGAGCCCATTCCAATCTATTGTGATAATACAAGCACCATCAGTATTTCAAAGAACCCGGTGATGCACTCCAAGACGAAGCACATTCCAATCAAGTATCACTTTCTATGGGAACAGGTTGCAAAAAAGAACATCAGAGTTGAATATGTGGGCACAAAAGAACAAGTGGCAGACATCTTTACAAAACAACTTCCACCGGAAGCCTTTGAGTATCTTCGCCAGAGACTCAGATTTATTTCTACTCCAAAATGAATGCTTTTGAATACTTATCTTATATGTCTTAGATGTACACAAGGAAGCACCATAAAGAGGATATTTTAGGTTGGGAGATCATACGAGTCAGTTAGGGGGAGCAACCCCGAATGGAAAAATACCTTTGCCATTGATGACAAAGGGGGAGAGATTTATCAGATGCAGAGGACAGAGGCATGGTTCCAGGGGGAGAATGAGTGATATGATTTCAGTATTGCATCAAAGTGTTGCCATCAATGCCAAAGGGAGAGATTGTTGATTAATTGGGTT
This sequence comes from Picea engelmannii, assembly GCA_009831015.1. Taxonomy (NCBI): domain Eukaryota; kingdom Viridiplantae; phylum Streptophyta; class Pinopsida; order Pinales; family Pinaceae; genus Picea; species Picea engelmannii. Next base: position 407,531 of record ML790823.1, on the reverse strand, counting down.
GGTTGTCATTGATGTCAACCCTTGAAGAAAGTTCGGTAGAGAATTCTGGTAGCACAAAGGTTTGCGTAATGAACCCAAGTTTGTTTGATGTATAATGGTATGATTTTTGATATATTTGCAGGTAAGACTATTCTAGATGGATAGTACATGTCATGCCATTTCTGGTGGTATGTGGAACATCACATAACTCCTCACGGTTAGAGAGTTACGACCATGTGAAGTTGGAGAACCCTCATGAGTCATCTAAAAGCCCCAAAAGGTCAAATTAGTCAAAGTGCTTGCAAATAAGAGATTATTTAAATACTAAAGTGAAGTGACAAAGTAAAAAAAGATTATTTAAATAATAAAGTGAAGTGACAAAGTCAAAGAGGATGATTTAAATAATAAAGTGAAGTGACAAAGTCAAAGAGGATTATTTAAATAATAAAGTGAAGTGAAAAAGTAAAAGAGGATTATTTAAATAATAAAGTGAAGTGACAAAGTCAAAGAGGATTATTTAAATAATAAAGTGAAGTAAAAAAGTTAAGGAGAATTATTTAAATAATAAAGTAAATGAAGAACTTTCTAATTATGGAAAGTGGTTATAAGAAGGTTAACCCTAAAATGAGGAAAATGGGTTAAGTGGTCAAGTGGCTATTGGATACATGGACAAGTGGAAAATTGGGCAAAGTTGGACATAGGTGACTATGTGGACAAAGTGGCTATGTGGGCAAAGTGATCTAGAATATGCTTCTAAGGAAGCTACTTGGAGAGTATAAATAAGAGGCAAGGCTCTCTCATTTTAATCACACTTGAGCATATTGAATATCTACAAGTGACTGAGATAAACAAATGATATCTAAGCTAAATTTCAGAGGGAAGGTGAAGTAAAGAAGGACAAAATTCAAGGGAGGATAAATTATTTTGATGATTCTTTCTAAGGTATGTTATTTACAGGTCATCTCACCATTTTCGCAATAACTTTTTTTCTAGAATGATTCAGACTGTGAAATTGAGAGGCCATTGAGGAAACATATCCAAGTAGTGTGGTACTAATTTCAGCTTATGGGTCTTTGTATTTTTGGAGTTACACTCCGTGAAAAATAGGGTTTGTGGCTAGTCTTGAAACTAGTCTAAAACATGTGTTTCGGGTAAAAACGTCATAACTTATTCGTAACATATCCAAATTAAGTAAGACAAAATGTGTTGGTTAGAGTACAGTCTGTAGTATTCTGTGTACAATTTTCAGATCCATACAACAAATATTCCGTCAAGGGCACACTCTACAAGTTTTCTCTCTAGAATAAGCCATAATTCAACAAGGTATGCCATTTTTGCTATAAATCCTTTTATGAGAGGTTCCAAGTAGTGACACCTAGAGGAATTGCATAAAACACTCTGAAGAACATTGTGTACTATTTTTAGATATTTATTCATTACAGGTACATAGTTATGATTATTTCAAGTTAGGGTTGTTGACTAATCCAAAACTAGTCATGTGAGACTAAAGTAAAGTTTGATGAAAATTCTAGTCCCTTGTTGTTAAAGTTAATGAAGGTTTGAAGGTATGTGATCATATACACCAAGTCTATTACAGAGTTACAAATCAGATTTGGATTATGAAATTGATGAGGGATTTTGGTTGAGGTACATGTTGGGTACATGGTTGAGACAAGTAGTTGATGAGTTGGCACATACATGAGGTGTATAGTTGATGATGTTGGTACATATTGATGAGTCATAGTTGATGATTAGTTGATACATGATTGGTACATACTTTGTACATGGTTGGAGGCACTTGTTAGTAGTATTGTTGACACATGGTTTATGGATGATGTAGCATACTTGTATTGGTATATTATTATAGGCACATATTGATCTTGGTGATGATTATGAGTTGTTGTGTTATGTTTGGTTGATGCACATATTTGAGAGTTGTCTTGGTGATTAGATCTGATTTGGTTGATAATATTGATGAGACAGGTTGTTGTGATAGGTTTTTTGGACAGGTTATTTGTACAGGTTTGGTGCATGGTTGATGCACTTGTTCATGGTACAGGTTGGTGCATGGTTGGTGCACTTGTTTATGGTACATGTTGAGGTACATGTTGGTGCATGGTTGATGCACTTGTTTATGGTACATGTTGATTACATGTTGAGGTACAAGTTGGTGCATGGTTTATGGACTTGTTTATGGTACAGGTTGATTAGAGGTTGATTGGTACAGGTTTACAACAGTATATCTCACAGTGATGGTGTGACAATGGTTCCATCATTATACTTATATTTCAGGGAGGTTGGACGAGGCAAGGACATGTGGTTGTAGCCACCTTCCAGTTGTAGCCAGAGAACATAGGAGTTCATAGTCTCCTTCTGGTTGTAGCCAGAGAATTGGGGAGTTGGAGCTTCCCTCAGGTTGTAGCCTGAGAAATTAGGGGGTTGGAGCCTCCTTCCATTTGCAGCTAGAAAAAAAAGGAAGTTGGTGCTTCCAATGAATGTAATTCTTAAAGAGATATAAGAAAGAAAATTCTGTGGTTTTCTCCCACTTTGGGTTTCCACGTAAAAACACTTGTGTACTGTGTATGTGTATGATTTCTCATTTGTTCATTGTTTATTTACTCTACAACTATTAGATGATAATGATACATTGATATAACACTTGCATATTGTGGTTAAAAAGGATTTAATTTCTCTATTACTGATTCACCCCCCCTCTTAGTAATCCAATAGAGGGAAAGAAAGAAAGGCATAAGGTGAAGTTTCCCTGCAAGATTTGTACAGACGATCACCTTACCCACTTGTTCCTCAAACTTGTGGAAGCTGCGAGGCTTTTATATCTCCCACCCGCTATGCTGACTAATCCATTTCCACATAATCAACACATGGTCTCAAGCTCCTCGAATGCCGAAAATGTAACGAGTGGGATTCAAAACCTACCGAAGCAAGATGATGACCATCTATGCATCAATATGGTTAAGTATGAGGTTAATGTAGCCACTCGGTCTCATGATTACAGTTCTTCATAGACTGTACCTGGTCTAGAGTCTCCCCCTCATCCGGAGATGCCTTTACAGATCGGAAAACTAGAGCCTTTGCCTTGTATTCTGAAAGGAGTACTCAAGCACTCTACCCACAATCCTAATTCTAGAGACGCCCAAAATTACTCTATTGTTGAGGATCTGGGTCAAACCCCTTGTGTGATGTCGGCTCTGGAGGTACTCCAAATGTGTCCTTCACATAGGAATGCCTTGCTATCTACGTTAGGATCTCTAGATCCTTGTGGCTCTAAAGTTACCAAGTTTTATGTCACGGATGTGAAGCCTCGCTTTCCTTACCATGTGGAATTCGAAATCCACATGGGTTACTCAAAGTATACCATCAAACATACTATTGTTGATGAAGGCGCTGCAACATGCATGATGTCCCCGATCTGTTGGAAAGGCCTCGGCTCTCCGACCCTTTCTCAATATTCGACCATGTTGACTACTTTTGACGGTTGTTCTTTGCACCCTCACGGTATACTTCCTGCCTTCCCGATCTAGTTAGGTGGGAAGACAGTGGAGGTGGATGTCGATGTGGTTGATGCGCCCCTTGAATATAACTTGTTACTAGGATGCAATTGGACTTATGCTATGACTACAATCATATCGTCCATCTTCCATACTCTTTTCTTTCCTCACGATGGGAAGATTGTGACAATTGACCAGTTGTCCTTTTCATATGCTAGCCCCAATGCATTGGTTGGACCATTGATCCCCGTAATCGACAATTCTCAGCCGACAACTGAGAATATCGGTGTCAGAATGTATTCATCCCTTATGGGTACCTTCGACTTCATGGCACCAGTTCATCATATTTACACCATGTCTAGTAGGACTGCATCGTTAATGAGGTCTGTTCCTTTCCACACTTCATATTTTAATGATCCTTGGAACCTACCTTCCTCGAATGCACCTTGTGAAGGTCTGTCACACATTGGAATGGCTATGCCACTATTGGTTGTAGAGATAACATATCAGGCTGTTCTTGACTCTTCCACTGATCCAGATCCTGTTACCTCATAGACAGATGAGGAGGATCCTTTTCTTGAGCCCGTATGGGCCACTTCATTGTCTTGCTCACATGACTACCTAGATGATACTTTACTCTCAGATGAAGAAATCTTAGAGGCCATGAATGGTTCTGACATGCCATGGGATGATATGCATCATCGCTCTTATTTTCTCCCAGAGCTTGCTAGAATCGAACAAGATGAATTTAGATATACCTTGAGCGAGATAGTTGGTCACACCGTAATTCCACTTGATATGCATGACATTTATGCCGAAGGAAACATGGTGAGTATCTCTCCTACCATCACGATCAATATCTCTTGTATCCCTGGTAAGATTGAAAATGTATACATCGGTGTGGATTTTTCGCTGGAAGAAATTCTGATCTGCACCAATCTCTTCAAGGAATTTTGCAATGTATTCACTTGGTCATATGAAAAGATTCCTGGAATCGACCCTCGAATTGTCAAACATGAGATTAAAACCTACCCAGATGTTAAACCTGTTCGACAACAACTTAGAGTTGTCAATCTTAGGAAGGCTCTTGATATTAAGGCAGAGGTAGAAAAAATTCTTAGTGCTGGATTTATCTACCCTGTTCCCTTGACTGAATGGGTATCCAATCTCGTTCCTGTGAATAAAAAGAAAGGAAACATCCATGTATGCATGGATTTTTGTGACCTGAATAAGGCTTGTCCCAAAGACAACTTCTCAACACCCTTCATTGATCAGATACTCGATGAATGTGCGGGAAGCAAAGTTTTTTCTTTTATGGACAGATTTTCAGGGTATAACCAAATTCAGATTAAGCCCGAGGACCAACATAAGATGACATTTATTTTTCCTTGGGGTACATTTGCATACCGAAAGATTCCTTTCGGCCTTAAGAACGCTGGAGCAACCTTCAAACGAGCTATGAACTTTGCATTTCATGATCTCAAACATATAGTCGAAGCCTTTCTCAACGATCTCGCTGCTCACTCCCGTAAGAGAGTGGATCACCCTACACACCTTCGACTAGTTTTTGAAAGTTGCCGCCATTACCGCGTCCATTTGAACCCTCATAAATTCATCTTTTGCATTAGGTCATGATGACTTCTAGGATTTTTAGTCTCTGAGACTAGGATCATGGTAGATTCGTTAAAGGTTGAGGCAATACTTCAATTTCCTCCTTCACGTACTATTCATCAACTTCAAGGTTTATAGGGGAAAGCTAAATTTTTATGATGGTTTATAGTGAACTATGCCAATATTACTAAGGGTTTCATGCGTCTCTTAAAGAAGGTCTCTCCTTTTATCTAGGATGAGCGAGCCCAAGAATCCTTCGATGCTTTGAAGAAAGCCTTGGTATCGATGCCTCTGCTAAAGTCTCTTGACTACGATAGATATTAATTTCTTTATATCTCCACGTACAAAGTGATGATTGGTATGGTGTTGGTTCATGAGGATTATGAGCTCCGTGAGCATGTCATTTACTATCTTAGTCAAAACTTAGTCGGCCCTGAACTCAAATATTCTCACGTTGAAAAGCTAGCTTTGGATGTTGTTCACACAATTCAATGATTACGACAATATATATTTATTTTCAAAAATAATTTGGTTGTTGATGTCAATCCATTTCAATACGTCCTTACCTGGCATATCATAGGGGGGAAATACAATAAATGGATTTCCACTTTACAATAATTTGATCTCGATTTCGCTTCTGCGAAGTCCAAAAAATCGCTAGTATTTGTAGAGTTAATATCTGACTTCCCTTGGTTATATGAGGAGGTTATTCATGATGATTCATTTGTGGATGACCACATTTTATTTGTCTCATCGTTATACCCCTGGTATGGAGATATTGTTGTCTATCTTCAAACTTTGAAGTTCCCTCAGCATCTCTCAAGAGACGACCGACGACGTAAAAAATTCCAATATAAGAACTACCTTATCGTCAGTGACACTTTGTATCACCGAGGAGTAGAAAATATCTTTCATCTTTTCTTGAATCACGAAGAAGATGAGTCTTTTCTAAACGATTGCCAGAGTGGGGATTATGGTGGTAATCTATCAAGGCTCGCGACAACCCAGAAAATTTTGCGAGCCAATTATTTTTGGCCGTCTATTTTTAAAGACTGTGTCGAAGGGGTTAAGAAGTGTCACCCCTTCCAGGTGTTTACTCAGAATATGTGCTCGCATCCAACCCCTCTCCATCTAGTCGTTATTGTTGGTCCCTTCACCAAGTGGGCGGTGAATTTTTTGGATTGCAACCCAAATTCGACTGGGGGGAATCAATACATTATCGTGGCCATAAACTACTTCACTAAGTGGCCCGAGGCCATGCATACAGTTAAATCTGATGGTAAGACTTCTGCTTTCTTCATATTCAATCAAATTATATCCAGGTTTAGAATCCCGAGTGAGATTGTCACTAATCATGGAAGTCACTTTCAGAATGAAATAATGAAAGAACTAGCATTGGAAATGGGGTTTAAACATGTTCATTCTTCCCCTTACTACCCCTAGGAAAATGGACAAGTAGAGGTCATGAACAAGTCTCTCAAGACCATTTTGCAGAAGACTATCAGCCAGATAAAATTTGACTGGCATATCATTCTTTATCAAACACTTTGGGCATACCGAACCTTGGTTAAAAATTCCACCATTTTTTCTCCTTTCCAGTTAGTGCATGGTGTGGAGTCGATCTTACCTATTGAATGTGAAATCCATTCTCTTAGATTGGCAGTTGCGCTCCTACCTGACACTTCTGATCTTGAACAATGCCTCGTACACATAGAGAGTCTAGACGAGAAGCGTTGAGACGCATCCACGACTATCAAAGGTAATAAACAACGTGTCAAGGTCCAATATGATAAGTCTTTCTATACGACCAAGCCAAAGATCAATCGGGGATAGGCAAGTTTAAACACATGTGGCACGGTCCCTATATAGTGCGACGTGTCTTAGAAAATGGAGCCTATGAATTAGAATATTATGAAGGGAATATGTTGGCTGAGCCTAGGAATGGGATCTACTTGAAAAGGTATTATTCTTAAGCCCCAAGATTGGGCATAACTCTTTGTATACTAATGTATTTTAGTGTATATATATTTTCCCTCATTTTTATCTTTAGCTTTATTATCGAGTTTTCCCTTGGTTGGAATATGTCAATGGAGTCTTCGGTCTACTTAGGATTCACAGACAGGGCCAATCGTCATACATGGAACTTGGCTTCCATCGATTGGGTTGTTTACTCACCCGAGGGTCCACTGGTGTCTTCAGGTGGTGTTTTCCTAGGGCCATCCATGAATAATGTGGCTGAATATAGTGTCGTTATAGAAATTTTGCGCGATGCCATTTCACATGGTATTCACTATTTAGAAGTTCACATGGACTCCCAATTAGTAGTATGTCAGTTGAACGATAATTACCATGTGCGAGACCCTACTCTACTCCGACGATTCTTAAGGGTACGACTTTTGGAACACCATTTTGATTTTATTACGTATCATCACATACATAGAAGTTCTAATTATGTATCCGATGCATATGGTAATTTTGTCTTAGATTGGCATTTGTCACATAACTAAAGCAAAGAAAACACTCTCATCAATGTACACATTGTAACTATAAGTAAAGTCGAAGATCAATGTTTTATACATTCCATCTCCAAAAAATATGGTGTTATAGTACAAAATTGGGGCCCACACCCTCAAAATACATATACAATCGATCATACAATAATCACGACATCTACACCTGTGGCTCTAGATGAGTGTCATGATAGCATACTATGGCATTTTCGATACATCGAAAGAGTCGTACCCAAGCACGGGGCACATCTACCACCTGCCGCTGCATCTCCTCTGGCATATCCTCTATTTGAACCATGGGAATCCTTTGCATCAAACGAGACATGTTTCCCTACACATTTTGAATCACTCTATCAACTTCCCCTCCCGCTAGATCACCCCCCCAGTGCCTCTGTCAGTGTCGTGGAAGTCCGTCAAGCCATCTTGGACCCGCGTCTGCATCACATACATGTTTAGTTAGTACTTGAAATCATCCAATAATATTTTTGTTTTCTTATACACAAATACAAAAAAATGAAATATTCAAATTTTTTTTGCATACCTATGTCTCCGTAGGTGGAACCTGGTGCTAATGGCATGTCTGGGTCTCCTCCGAAGTCAATCCCTGCATAAGGGTATTCCTCCAGAGCCATCACCTTCCAACTCCACCATAAGAAAAACTCGTCATTGTAGGGTGTTGGCACCCTACCACCTCTCTATAGCCTCATCAACTAATTCCACTGTGCCATGGTTGGATCACAAGGTCCATGTAGAACAATCTCAAATATAGGGCCCAAGCCTGGAACCTGCTTGAAGAAAAAAATACACAGGATAGATGTGAACCCGAAGTTCCTATTTCTACCCAGTTTGAAGTCTATCGGCTGGCTCTTAATGTTGACCAGCAGTGAGGTGCACCAGTTGTAAACCATGGGTCACAATCACTCCAATGAATAGAACATAAGTGGCCTCGATTCATGGTGCAAAGATTTTGACCCTGTGATCCGTGTCAACACCAGGACAACAATCTTGAGACTCGGATTGTTGATCGCTCTGATTGGGAGTTGGCTCCCTACCTTCTCGGTCCCTACAATGAAATGAGTGGCTATGTAATCCTCTATTTTCATGCCACTCCCAACTCCCTGAGATTTTAGGTTGACCACCTCACCCCAACGTGACAATCCTTTCAAGAAGTATATGTCCTCAACTTCAATCCTCAATGGTTGTCCATCAAGGTTGAAGGTATCAGTATCTGGATCCCAGCAGTTCACTAGAAACTGAAGCACTCTCACTTGAGCCCTCATACTTTTGAGAGCCCAAAAATTATATAGCCCACATATTTTTAAAGACATCTGGGCCCCTAGATCTCTATCCATTGCAACATCCACCTCTTCATGCTCTCTTTCTCTCCACTCTAGCACCATCCTACAAGATTCAACCCATTTTTTGAGTTAGTAACATTTAAAAAACCTTATCCACAGACATGTATGTGAGCTTCAGTTTACACATTCACGTATAAGGTTTCTTATACACTGTTTTTTTTGCAAACAGTCGCGAATAGGTATGTGTATACGCGACTTGATGATCCATATCCCGCATATACCCTAGTTTCTAAGTTGCGCCCTAAAATTCTAAAAAAAGGAGACATAATTGAAAATTTTAATCCACTTGAAATAAAGAGAGGAGCAAGATGAATTACTTGGTCCATACGGCTGTTGATTCCGTCACTCGTAGCTCCTGCTATCAACAATTTAAATTCGAGGGCAATTTGGTCCAAAATGCACTATTTGGGTAAAAAATACAAATGGTATAGTAAAATTGTTTTTTTTTACTATTTATAGAAAAAATTTACCCACTTCACATAGTTTTTTCTAATATTTTGGCCTAATGGACTAATACGACAGTGGATGGAGTTGGCTTTGGTGGTTTTATCTAGGGATTCTTGCGGTTTTTAGCGCCATGTTGCCCGTTCGTAACTTTGGACAGGTATTTTCGTCAACCAACATATAGGATATGTCATCAATCCATTATGCACATTTTCCTCATCCTATGATTGCATTTCATATGCCTTAGATACAGACCCATTTAGTAGCGCCAATAAACCTTCTTTCTACAACTAGTAGTGTTGTTATTGAATGGTAGAGACTTACCAAACATGGGTACCCTAGTTAGATCCTCTACGCCATTCGATGCCCATGCAAAGAGTTTCATCCGTAGGACAGGGAGTCCCTTATAGACAATACATGACTTTAAGTTTGAACCGCATTTCTTACTGATAAGACTGTTGACTTATACCCAATGAGACTCCCAACGAGTCTAGTTTAAGCTCTTTTCCGACTCTCTCAAAAATTGAAAAGATTGCCCAGTGAACTTGTCTCTTTCACACTTGTAAATTGGATTTGAAAGGATGTCTATTTGGTGTAAGTTTACCCCTTTTTCAAACCAAGTAGACTAAATTCACTAAAAAAATACATTTTTTGGCATGAAGTTATAATTGCATCTCATTCTTTTGCTTGTAGTATTGAGCCTATTGCCAGTTCTCGCTTTCGCATTATATGCCTATTACCTCAGTAGTTTTCATCATCAACTAAGAAGATCCCACTTTATATCCTTTTCAAATTGACACCCTATACCCAAGAGGAAACATTCCCCCAAGTGTCCATCTCCTGCATGTAGCTCCTTGCATTGAGCATAGGTATGTTCCACTGCTGGAACTAGTTGCTTACTTGCGACACTTGTTTCCTCCTATGTATCATAACATTCATTTGATTATGAAAAAAACAAAAAAATACGGGCGAGAAAAGAATATTATCTTATATTGGCAGCACTCGTGTCACCTTTGAACATATCACAAACTTTTGAGTCCATGTGTCATCAAAATTTTGGGTTTAACATGACCTTAGGAAGTTGATCTTGTTACTTAGAGTTTACTCCCCCAACTGGTTAATATTCTAGTCCCTATGGAGAGTTTGATTGGTGCCACCTGCATCACAAAGTTTCATCATTAAGTCTATGCTTCCAAAGTCTTCCATATGTCTCATGCTCTTGTTCAAAGGATATCTATCAACCTATGTCAACCATTCCTTAGAAATCTTGACTTTGCATGTTGGCCATACCCTCAGTGTGTCTCAGAGTTACATGAAGTTGTAGTCCTATCGTGCACCCTGCTCCTACTTTCATCATTGGTAGGTAAACTTGAACCCAACTGTAAAAATTTCATCATTTGTCGTTGACTGGGGGTTTCCCTTGTGTTTGACGACAAGAAATCTATTCACATATTGGGATTTGTGCAGTGTATTGGATTCCATTAGCCTTATTGGTGTTTTCCTCGCCTTTGTCAACATTTTCCCTTATTGGCTACTATTCAGGGGGTCTTTTTCATGTACCGCTTGCATCTGGCACACATGCAAGACGCATAGGGTCATTGGTTCGTGAACATGTTCTTCATCCGATTTCCTCCAAATGATCAAGATCCTACTTTGTACCTCGTGCTGAATGATGAGAGATGCCTCAATGCTCTCCTTTAAGTGGGTCTATTTCCATCGACTTCAACCCATCTATTCTGAAAACGAGACCTAGAGTCCTATGAGTACCTAGAGGCTTATAGTCATCAGTGGTAGGTTCTCTCACCATCAATAGTTGGGAATACATCAATGTCTCTTGATCTATGGATTCTTCAAGTGTTCGACCTCAACTCCTTTATTCACACTTGTAAGAATGTACTCGGTGCCTTGATACCTACTTTCATTATCGGTAGGATGTCTCATGTTTGTTAATGGTATACCTTAATGATCAGTAATCAAACAAAGTCTCATTGTGTTCAACCTCAACTCCTTTATTCACATAATGTAGACTTGCACCTTTGGCGGATCATGTAGAAGACTTAAAGACATCAATTCACAACCACAACTTTCCTGAGCTGTTACTATCTTTCATAGGACCAATACCTATGTGACTTCAGTGACCATGGGAGATCAGATTGTACTCCATTGTATACAAATATCTTCAGATTGATTTTGAGACTGGTTTTACTGGGCCTTGTTTGTGACTATGACAACTTTTGGTGTGTAGCCACCTTTGTATTGCCTATTCATGACCATGAACAACTGTTTGGTATATTTTCACATGGATCTGCAGTGTAATTCAAATTGGTAGCCATGTGCACAAAGTCAATATAGATTGTAATATTGTCATGAACAACTAGTTCGTCCAGCTAGGTCTCCATTACTCCACTTCTGGGTATTATAATGTATTTCGAACATAAAAAATACTCCTCTAACCTCACACATTAGGGGGTATCCGTTATAGAAATATTTTCCTCACCATATGCAAATTTGCTCAGAAGGCATTTTTCCATTTCCCTATGCAGACTTGAAGTCCCTTTTTGCAATTCCCAGAGCTAAAAATAATATTTTTCCACATATATGCACCCTTACAGTTATACAACATGCGTATACGCATGTTGCACCACTACAACCAATGTACATCGGTTTTTGTAACCAAAATTAAAAAACGGTGTCGGGTTTCCATGTCACGTCATGAGATCCATGATCATTGACCTTCCATATACTAGAAACGTTCCGAATCGGCCCTTCAGTTCCATTTGAAGGCTATAAATGGGCCCTATCCAAGCGGTGGAAAAAGAGAGAAGAATTCAACTTTGAGATCAAAGTTACTCTAGAGAAATTATTCACTTCATATTGAGTCTGCATCCCTTTATCCTTTTAAGTCTGAACACATTGTTTAGCCCCCAATCTCTTCCCTACTTGATTGAGAACCTCATTATCTCTCTTATATGAGCTTGCCTTTGGTGGAGGATTGAAGTGGTGGAGGCCCAACTGGAAGGGATTTAGTTTCTTGGTTCCGAACCGTGCCGACACAAAAGTTTGTAATTCATACACTTCTGCTGATTACATTTTAATAGAAATACTCTTTTCTCATCCAATTAATGTCTTGAAAATATTTGAATTGTTATTCCATGGGCATATTTGTTATGAATATTGATCGATTATTCTATAGAATGTGATAACTTTATATATTATCACCATATACTTTCATTTCTTGGTTGTTGAGGAAAAGTTGCAGGTGTATTGCTTTGATTCAAGTGATCAACAATGGACTTCATCGAACGTCTGGATGAGGTAGGTTCTTTATCTTGTCTTGTTATCATATTTGTTTATATATCATACTTGAGATTAGAGTTTATTTATGCAGTCATTTCCTTCTGTTGTAGTTTACCCCATGCCATAGAGATATTTTCCTCGCAACACCAATGCTCATGTCTAGGTTCCACCTGGAACTGGCTCAACATGTTCACATCAAAGAAAATGTTCGGCTGAGTATTCACCAAATATATCAATGAGCCAATCAATTTCCAGTACATGGATGAGTCTACTGGATCAGAATTAGAATCTCAACTTCCTCATATCTGTCACCATGGGAGTTTCCATGAATTTTCAACCATTCCAAACTTCTGGAGGATCTTTACAACATACTTCCCTTGTCCTAGGAAGATTTCACCACGCTTCTTCCATACTTCTAGTCCCAAATAATAATGCATGAGACCAAGATCTTTCATATCGAATTCAAAGGCTAGCTCCTTCTTACACTGAATAATGAGAGGCTCTGCACCTATTAGAAACAAATCATCAATATATAATAGTAGGATCACAAGTGCATCATTCAAAACCTTGTAATAAAGGTTTGGATCAACATAGCTCTTGGAAAATCCAAGTCTCGTCAAATAGCTGTCAATTCGTGCATACCAAGCTCTTGGAGCTTACTTGAGTCCATATAAGGCCTTCTTTAATCTGCATACATGGGTATCTCTCGGGTGTACCTCAAAACCTTGAGGTTGCTCTATGTATACTTCTTGCTCAATTACTCCATTGAGAAAAGTGGTCTTTACATCCATCTGATGTAAACTCCAACCCATGGATGTTGCAAGAGAAATGATGGCTTTGATAGGGGTATATCTGGAAACTGGAGAAAACGTCTTATCATAGTCTTCTCCCTCCTGCTGGGAGAACCCTCTAGCCACAAATCTCGCCTTGTATTTATCAATACTCCCGTCTACTGCATGCTTTATTTTGTAAACCCATTTTGAAGTTACTACCGAATTTCCTTTAGGCCTAGGCACAATTTCCCATACATCATTTTTCATGATGGATTGATATTCTTCCATCATAGCTTCCTTCCATTCTTTCTTCTTGACTACTTCCTCAAAGGTGGAAGGTTCTGTATTGAAAAGACTTGTCATGAGTGCTGCATAACTAGAGAATATTTTGGGCCTCTTTCTTTCCCTAAAGGTGCCACTGAGAGCTTTATATCTTTCTACTTCTTGTAAGGTGGATTCAAGCCATGCTAGTCATTTTTTGTTCTTGGGCACAACAACTGGTTCTATAGGTTCAAGTGGTTGGTCTGGTTCTTCACTAGGATGTTCTGGTGAACATGTACTTTCTTCTTTGGGGTCTTGATATTGTTCTTCATCATTGGAGTCTATGGGATCTTCTATAGATTTCTTGAAGGCAATCTTCTCATCAAAATTTACGTCCCTGGTGATTTAAATATTCTGTTGACCTAGGACATATATTCTATAAGATTTTGATGTATCACTATATCCAACGAATATTCCCTTCTTTCCTGAGGGTTCCAACTTCTTCCTTTTGTCCTTGGGTACATGGATATAGACATGACACACAAAGATCCTTAAGTGTTCCACACTTGGATTATTTCCTGAGAAGGATTCTTATGGAGTCATGTTTTTCAATATACGATGAGGACTTCTATTATGAATATATACAGTTTTCATAGCTTCTTCTCCCCATAGGAACATGGATAGATTCTAGTCATTCATCATTGCCTTAACAGATTCTTCAATGGAATGTTTCTTTCTTTCTGCTACAACATTCTGTTGAGGATTATGTGGAACAATTATCTCCCTCCTAATCCAAACTACTTCACAAAAGGAAACGAGTTCCTTGGAGTTGTATTCTCCTCTATTATCAGATATTAACGTCTTGATATTCTTATTTGTCAAGTTTTCCACTTCAACCTTGAATTCTTGGAACTTTCCAAATACTTCATCTTTCATTTTTATCAAGTACAACCAAGTCTTTCTTGAAAAGTCATCTATGAACGTAACATAGTAAAGAGAGACTTTACTGGCATAGGACCGCATACATATAAGTGTATCATATCCAAGATCTTCTTGGATCTATTATCACTACTTGGGAATGGCTTCTTAATATTCTTCGCAAGTGCACATCCTTTGCAAATACCTTCGTGTACTAATTGTAGTTCTGGTATGCCTACAACCATTTGTTTTAGAGATGGAAAATCTTGATAATGAAGGTGAGCATACCTTCTATGCCATAACTCACTAGGATTGAGTTCATCATGTACAAGAGCTTGAGCATTCTGACTTAAGAGTTTATACAATCTTCCTTCTCATATCCCAATGATTCTAGCATATTCTATTTTTGAATCTTTAGACCATACCAGACTTTTCCATCAACAAAGGATATTCTATCTCCTTTGTCTTCCAAGAAAGAAATAGATACTAAATTCTTTTTCAATCCAGGAACATATAAAACATTGTTAAGACAAACATTGTTACCTGATTCCATTTTGATAGAAGCTTTTCCCATTCATGTGACTGCATAGGAGTTATTGTCTCCAAGTTTCACTTTATGAGATATTTCCTTTTCCTTCATGCTTGATATATTTTCATGATCCCCAGTCATATGTCTTGAAGCTCCACTATCGATCAACCACATGTCATCTTCAAAGGATCATGTAAGAGCTGAATAGTAGAAGACAATTTTTTCTTCATGCTTGGATTTATTTGAAGTTTCTTCATCATTGGCAACCGACACATGATGTATTTCCTTTCTCTTATTTGATAGTTTAGGGAAATCCCTTTTGTAGTTTCCATAATCATGGCATCTGTAACATTGTACCTTTGACATATCTCTCTTATGATTGAATTTCTTTTGTGAACCAAATATTTTCTTACCTCCATGTCTCTTGAACTTTTTTGCATAGGCTTGAGCATCCTCTTCCTTTTGAGTTTATCCTTGTCTCTTCTTGTGAGAAATAGGTCCAAAGTTCTTTAAGTGTTGGAAACTCCTTCCTTGTGTTCATGCTTGCAACAAATGCATCCCATGATCTAGAGAGACCATTAAGTGCAATATTAGCAATTTCCTTTTCTGGAATAAATTCAACAATGGCTTGTAGTTGATCTCTCAACCGAGAAATCCTTACAAAGTATGAGGCTACAATATCATCCTTAGTCATATTTGTGTCACAAAGCTCATTCTTCAGACTCATCACTTGTCCAATATTTGTTACTACAAAGAGGTTAGTTAGGGCATCATACATATTCTTGGATGAGTCAAGATTTGATATGTAGGGTATCAAATGATCTTTTATAGAGTCCACAATTATACTCATGGAATTGATGTCATTGTTCTTAAACTTCTCCATTGCTACAATGTTCCGAGGTTCATTTTGTTTTCATTCTTTAAACTGTGGTTCCACGATATTGCCTTTCACGATATCTAGAACCTTTTTCTTGGCAAGGATGAGGTTGATTGATTCTTGTCTTCCATGCTCTGAAGTTTGAAGCTCCTTCTAGCTTGTTTTCTGTCTTCATAGAGTAAGTCATGGGTGCCTTTGAATTTGAATTTAACCAATCAAACTTTGACTTTGACCAGTTAAATGTTGACTTTGACCCAAAAATTAAACCTTGGCATTTTTTCTTGCTGAGAGTACCAAGAGGTGTGCCAGGATAAGGTGCACTAGAATGTCCATGAATTATGCCAAACTTCTCACTTGAAGTGCCCAAAAGGTTAGGTTATAGTTTGTTGCAGCTGCATAATCAGAAACCCTAGCTACAACTGCAACTGGTGCCATAATGAGCTTAACAAAGAACTTCCAGGATACCTTCCAGTGGTTAGACTGTCCTAAAGGTGGCGTGGGCCCACAAAATGTTAATATTGGCTCATTTAACCATAAAAAAATATCACAATATTGTCACCCAACCATAGGCACGCAACCACCCCCGAGCATCGTAACCTTGACAGATAGAATAATTTTGGAAGAAGTACCAGAACCAACAGATAATAAAGATATAGTGTACCTCTCTCTCTAAGGATAACACACCAAGCAAAAATTCCAAAAACCAGAAACCAAGACCAATACCCAACTGCAGTCGTTGTATCTTCACTCCTTTAGACTTGCGCACCACTTTATCTTGTGTGAGATTATGAGTGAGAGTGTGTCCAAATGAGCTCAAGCGCCCTCTATTTATAGTGCTCTTTATCACCTTTCTAGGATGAATTCTCCTTTTAGAGGCTAATACTTCAATATTAATTCTTTTATTGAGACGACTTGTCTTCTAGGGTTTCTACACATCTGTTTAGGGTTTCTCTTTTTTCCAGAATATTCTAATCTAGTCAGAGGTTACACATGGAGGTTGATACCTCCCACAACTACCATAATATCAATAGGTAGTTTGTTATATCTCTACCATTCCCCTCCATACCTATCATATGTAGTGGGAGAAGTCTCCAGGTACATGCAAGAGCCACATGAGTTACAATGGAAGGCTGCAAAACGTATCCTTTGGTATGTTCGAGGCACCATTATTTATGAGATCCACTATGCAACAGGTTGCAAGTTGGATTTCATAGGCTTCAAAAATGATTTTTGGGCATGCGACAACAATGATTGCAAGTCCACAGCCAGATACACTCTCAATTTAGGTTCAGGGCCTATCGGTTGGTCGAGCAATAAGTAGTCTATTATTTATCTATATTTAGCTGAGGATGAGTAGAGAGGAGTAATTAACACTACCATCTAGTCATTGTGGCTATAAAACTTCCTTACAGAGTTGGGAATCCAGTTCCACAGATTGTCTGTCATTTGGTGTGACAACTAGAGTACTCTCAAGTTTTTCAGAGACCCAGTGCAATGACAAAAAACAAAGCATATCGAGATCCATATGCACTACATTAGAGATCTAGTCCATAAGAGGATCATTGACCTGCAATTATGTCCTTCCTATGAACAAACTGCTGACATCTTCCCCAAGACTTTCACTGAGCATAAATTTCACTCTCTGCACGATCGTCTTGGGGTGAAGGACACAGTTTCCCAACAATTGTCTTTCTCTTATTTCAATACATTGTACTTGCGGGGGGGGGGGGTTTCCCATGAGGTTTTCCCTCTTTACTCACTTTATTTCTTCAATGTTCATTAGTTTCATTGTTCACGGGTACCTATCATGGACCTTATTTCCGGGACCCATTATTTATTACCCCATAGTAGTGTTCAAGGGGGGTGTTGGAGATATTACACACACCAACTAGGATATTTTTTCCTTATTTTCCTATGTTTATTAGTCATTATTGAGGTTCTCCTATTTTTAGGAACCTCTCCTACATTCTAGGAGAATATTCTCTTTAGTTTAGATCCAATTACACTTAGTTAGACTAGTGTAATTCACTCATGCATGGAAATATCGGTTTTATCACCAACAATTGCATGTGCTTCTCTCACTTGCACACGCGTGACTCAATTAACTGAAGACTGCATGACCAGTTAACTAGGACTAGGTGGCAATTGACTCTAGTAATTGCTTGTGTGTGTCCAGATCTCTCTAGACCACCATTATGGTGCATTGGCTTCTCTTCCAGTGTGCATTATTTGAGATATACAAAATATATCATGTGTAAATTATCATTCATTCATTTGGTTAATACATTTTCTCATTCTTTTCTCTCCATTTTTTCTCTTGTCTTCTCTATTTTGCAAGATGTGTTCGTTCTTCTACTAGCTAGATTTCTTGTGCATATACTCACCACAATCTACATCACCAAACATATTATAATTAGTATTTTAAGAATTAGTAAAATTATTTCTATACTTTTAAATAAATATGGATCCTTAAAATTTTCCTTAATTGTGACATGGATCTAGAATTTTTTTTTTTAGAATTTCCATTTCCTCCCTATATTGACACTTATTTCAAGTAGAATGTAAAAAAATGATTAATGTAAGTTTATATGATCATAAAACTAAAGAATATAGTGGAATAGGTGAAGGCCTTGATAGTTGCACTAGTTAAGGTTGGTACTGCCATCAAAGGTGGTAATGCAACACCACAAGTGTGATTCCAAAACTCATAAATGTTACAAGAAGTTATTTTGTTGGAATTTTCCTTAGAAGTTCCATCAAAGTAAATATATAATTATTTTAACTTTTCTTTTGTCAAACAATAAAAAAAATTAAGTTTTGATTTTTTATTATCATCATTTTTTTTTAAAACAAAATATGCTTTAAAATAAATTTATACTACTATGTTATATGAATATGTCATCTACTTTGTGATATCTCAATTAATGTTTAGTAATTAAAAGGTTAATATAAACATATTTTAATACAATACAACATAAATTTGCTATAATAAACAATAAACATGACAATAAAAAACATAAAAACCTCATTTTATGCTTGTACTATTTAATGTATTTTCAATATGGTGGTTGTAAATGGTTGTTAACTTTTTATATCCAACATTATAAAATGAAAAACAAAAACATAATTGGCCAATTATAGATACCCATAATAAAATGGCACATCCTTAATATAAATGTAGAAACAAAGCATTTACATATCACTCTTTGTTGCCATCACCCTGATTATCTTCATCACTTGGAATTATAACATTGTTGTTTCCAAAAATATGTTTTGATCTTGGATCATGTTTCAGTACGAACTACCAATCCCCATCCAACACATCCGGGTAAAAAAACACTTGGTTGCAGTGTTTTGGGAAAACATAAGGCTCCTCAGTTTCAACGCACATTTTTTTAGAGTTAATACATATTATCCCACTATCATGATCTTCCTTTACATTTCTCTAGTTGAAGGTTTCCCACCACTTGCAACTAAAAATAACACATTGAAAATATGATAAATCCACTTGCATGATCTCTTGTATCTTTCCAATGTAACCTGACTTCCCCTCTATTAGGTTTTGATCACGATGACTAGCATGACTATATTGGTCTAACTCGACCTCCACTCCACAATCTTGTGTGATGTGTCCATCATCAACATTGTTAGTGTGAAAAATATGTACATATGCACACATATATGGGAACAAATGCACCTGTAAAAATGTGAACAAAGGACGATGTCATATGTCTAATAAATTGAGCATTAATAAAAACATAGTACATGTTATAATTCAAGTGTGCAATATTATAAATTTAACATGGTACTCAGAGAGGTTATTACATAGTTGCTACACCTGATTCCAGTTTTTAGTGCATCAAGGTCTTCTCCACGTGGGTTACGACTGGACACGACATATTTCTTTGTAAAATGGCTAGCCACCCAACTGTTGGGAGATATTTTTGGCATATTTTCTTTTAAATGATTAGGTTAAGGCATGTTTCTACCATTCAACCATATGAATGCTTTCCTGCCATTATCCCATTTCCTTCTTTTCTCTTCATACAACACGACGCATGGTCGCATTGCCTCCACATTGTAAAGAATGAATTTATTGATGACATCAATTTCTAAATTTGATGATGTATACAAGAATTTCCAAATGAATAGTATGAGATCAAATATATATTATCAACTTCAGTATAAATTGTTGCTCTATACAAATTTGACAAAATATAAGTTACTTCCTCTTTATCAAGCACCATTTTCCCATTCGTTTGGAGTAACTCCCCTTCCCTTTTATCCTCATCCCGTTGGTTATCCCAAACCATTACCCTTGGTGTGTCATCAATTTGTTTGATGTACTCAATGGCATAATATAACGACTTGTATACTATGTACCCCTCCACCATAGAGCCCTCTGGTTTTTCCCTTTGTTGAACATACCCCTTTAATTTTTCATGTACCACTCTAAGATGAACATCCAAAGACATTAGAGCACCCCAACTAATTAAACCTCATTAGGTAGCCGGATTAGAAGCTGGAATTGTAATTCCATAAAACTTGTGGGTAGTTTTTTTCTCAAACATACAAACATTATCAATTATCTCTCAGCACCATTGTGGAATTCTAGCCATATGAATCTACTTTGATGTGGTCCAACATACAAATGCAGATAATTTTAATATGGCATGTCATAGGTCCTGGGGGAAATCATCGTTCACACAACCATGCATGAGAAAAGGATAATGACACTAAAAAATAGACACACACATTTTAATACCCTCAATAGAGCTATGCTAGGATATTGATTCTTGCTTACCAATTATGTTATATTTAGCTATGTGCTTTTGTTAAACACTTTGCAATATCAATAGTTATGGTGGTTGAAAACATTTAACAAACTGTTTGCACATGTTTTAACCATAGATATTTTTTCAAACATATTGCAAACAACACAAGTACACATAGAATAGAAGATACAACCTTGGCATATTTATTATGAATAGAATATGGAATACAAAAAAATAGATCTATATGGCTACTATAGCAGCTGCAACAACACTACAAAAAAAAAAAACATGGAATAATGCCATTGGTATCTTCAATACATGGTGATGAACTGCTCCAAAGTCCACCTAGCCTCACACTATGCCCTCCACTCTCCTTTGCTAAAAAATGGGAGTTTTGACCCTCCTCGAAGCCCCTCGATTATGTAGTTGGGGCTCTCGACCCACCTCCTGGATCCGACAACTCAATAAAACGACCTCACGACCCTCTCTAATCCCACACGACTCCTCTAAAGTCCTAGGCCTTGCTATAAATCCCCACAACTTTCTATAGGAACCTCACGACCCTGCAAGAGATGGCTCGGTCCCTCCCATGGAACCCCCAACAGTGCCACGATCCCCTTCAATTCCTCACGGTACATCCAATGAATCCTCACGCCTTGATCAAGGTGATTCACTGCCTCTTCCAAATCCCCACTATCCAACAAATGATGATTTCATTTTTCTCTGACAATCCCACAAATCTCTCAAGAAAATCGATACTTCTTCCAACTGAAGTAAAACCATGAATGAATCCTAATGATGATCCGGGATGGATCCTCCTTCTTGTTTAGCTAGGGTGGATATTGCACCACCAAAACCAAACCCAAAATGGAAGGGTTTTGTCAAAACCCCAATGAAAACTTGGCTCTCAAGAGCACACCAAATAAGAGATCAAATCATAATGAGGAGGGTGAAGTGATACCCTTCCTTTATACTTCTCCAAACCCTTTCTAGATCTTTCTTCTTTTGACCAAATTCACATGATCCTTATTTCCCCTCTTAATCTTTACTTAAAGATTAAAATCACTTTATAACCCTTTTTAACCACCTTTTAGTGCCAAAAGGTGATTAATTGGATTTTAAGGCATTCCTGAATGCTGGAAGTCCCTTTCATATCATCCCCACCTTAGATATTTTCGTTTTGGTTCCAACTAGCTATTACACTAAGGTATTCCCCTAGATAATATGATATGAATAATACCATTAATGTATTTAATTAATTTACACTCAATAATACTTTTAATTTACGAGAATCGTCAAAACACCACAAAACCAAGAACAAACTATGTGAAAGTGATCATGATGATGAAATATGGTAGATGGACTAGGTGTGACCTCATATAACTCTCCAATTTTCCTGAGCCCATTGTTAACCCGAATTTACCCCTTTGGTCAGGCTGACATAAACCCGTAAGGTCGCCTCCAACTACAAAGCAGGAGAATCCAAAAAATGGGGACATTACAATCCTCCCTTCCCAAATATTTCTTGTCCTCAAGCAATGCCATCACAACCCGACGTTCCATCGACTGAACCAGACTGAAACTGAAAATGATATCAGAGTCCCAAACCAACCTAGAAGATGTGAAGTATCCTCTGCTCAACTCACTTTTCGACAAGGTACTAACATAAGAGGCTTCTTGAGTACTGTCGATAAGTAGAGTAACTCAATAGTGCAAAAACTCAGTCAACTTCTCAAAGAACCACTCAACTAGGGAACCGATCACCTGCACCTTGTTGATGTCAAAGAACTAGGAAGTTCCCAACACCAACATTTCAAACCTCTTGGTTGGCTAAACCAAGAAGAGGCGGGAATGGTCATCCTATTTTATATCCTAGACATAAATCACATTAGACCCTAATAACATAGAAGTCTAAGTATGGATCTTGTATTTATCATTTTGCAATATTTAATTTTTATTATATTTTACAAATTATATTGTTTTGTATTTGCTTTTGTATGAGAAATGTAATTTAAACATAATTTAAGTGAATAATATAAGTGAAAATCTTAAAAAGAAAATTAAATACTTCTATGTAAAATATGTAATCACAAAAAATACAAAAGCTAAAGTGAAATACTTAAGAGAAAATGAATAAAATAAGGATTAGTGTGAATACAAGTACACAACTTTTAAAGAAAACTAAATAAACTTAAAACTAAGTAGTTAATATCTTAAAAAAGATTACCTAAAAGTATGGAATAAAGTGAAATAAATGGATGAGTTTTCTTTTTAAATGGTGTAGTTAACAAAATCAAAATTAAATAAAGAAGAAAAACAGATATGTACATAAAATTAAATAAAGAAGAAAATTATATATATATATATATATATATATATATATAAACAAAAATTAAAAAAATGTTTTGTATTTTTAAATATCATATCAAAAGTTTAATTATTATTATTGAAGTATATAACTTTATATATTCTCATAAATTTCATGAAACTTTCAAGCCTCTGTCTAAACTTTCAAGCCATTGGGTAAAGTTCTAGTAGTTAGACATTTTAGATGGTATCAACTTCATTACAATAGAACAATCAAGAACAAAAGAAAAAGAAGAAAACCGAGCCAGACATGGAATAGAGCAATGGTGGTGATGATAAAAGGTGAAAATCTGCATATTAAAAGCTGATCAGTACTGAGAAAATCAGAATTAAAACAAAACAAACTTGATAAGTAAACCATTCACCTCATTAGCATTAGAAAAAACTCATCCTCGCTTAATCTCTTTCGCTACTTTGCAAGACACCCCTGCTACCAACAACTTCATCAAATCCATGCTGAAAAAAATGGAGAATGAATGATAAAATGAAAGAAGAAAACCTCACAAGACTCCTTGCGTACCTCCTCTAAACAATTTTTCCTCTTCTAAACTGGATAGAGGATATTCACTGCTCCAACTAGAACGTTTGCTTTCTTTGGGTAAATTATAAATTGATTGCTTATAAATCCTACTCCTTTCTTCATGCTGCAGACACCATTGATAATATAAAACTGACTGTAGGGATATGCTATTGACAAGTGTTTCGACCTCTGTATTGTTACTCTCGGATTATAGCCAGTAACGAAAGAAAGATCAATCAAGAACAAATATGCCTGGAGAAAAGTCAGATTGCTCCCCTCTTGGTCGGTTAAACCAAGAAGAGGCATAAATGGTCACCCTATTTTATAGCCTAGACATAAAGCACATTAGACCCTAATAACATAGAAGTCTAAGCATGAATCTTGTATTTATCATTTTACAATATTTAATTTTTATTATATTTTGTAAATTATATTGTTTCATATTTGCTTTTGTAAAAAAAATGTAATTTAAACATAATTTGAGTGAATAAGTAAAAAACTTAAATACTTTTATGTACAAATGTAATAACAAAAAACACAAAAACTAGAGTGAAATACTTAAAAGAAAATGAATAAAATAAAGATTAGTGTGAATACAAATACAAAATTTTTAAAGAAAACTAAACAAACTTAAAACTAAGTAGTTAGTATCTAAAAAAAGATGACCTAAAAGTATTGAATAAACTGAAATAAATGGATGAGTTTTCTTTTAAATGGTGCAATTAACAAAAACTAGAGTGAAATACTTAAAAGAAAATGAATAAAATAAAGATTAGTGTGAATACAAATACAAAATTTTTAAAGAAAACTAAACAAACTTAAAACTAAGTAGTTAGTATCTAAAAAAAGATGACCTAAAAGTATTGAATAAACTGAAATAAATGGATGAGTTTTCTTTTAAATGGTGCAATTAACAAAAACTAGAGTGAAATACTTAAAAGAAAATGAATAAAATAAAGATTAGTGTGAATACAAATACAAAATTTTTAAAGAAAACTAAACAAACTTAAAACTAAGTAGTTAGTATCTAAAAAAAGATGACCTAAAAGTATTGAATAAACTGAAATAAATGGATGAGTTTTCTTTTAAATGGTGCAATTAACAAAAGTAAAATTAAATAAAGAAGAAAAGCATATATGTACATAAAATTAAATAAATAAGAAAATAAGATATATACGTGAAACTCTTATATAAATATGGATAAACAAAAATTAAAGAATGTTTTGTATTTTTAAATATCATATCAAAAGAGATAAAAAAAAATAAAAACTAGAAAAAAAGTTTGATCTTTATTATTGAAGTAGATAACTCTATATATTCTTATAAATTTCATGAAACTTTCAAGTCTTTGGGTAGAGTTTTAGTATTTAGTCATTCTAGATGGTATCAACCTCATTACAATAGAACAATCAAGAACAAAAGAAAAAGAAGAAAGCTGAGCCAAATATGGAATAGAGCAATGGTAGTGATGACACAAGGTAAAAATATGTATATCGAAAATTGATTAGCACTGAGAAAATCAGACTTAAAACACAACAAACTTGATAAGTAAACCATTCACCTCATGAGCACCAACAAAAACTCATCCTCGCTTCATCTCTTTCGCTATTTTGGAAGACATTCCTGCTGCCAACAACTTCATCAAATCCCTACTGAAAAAAATGGAGAATGAATGATAAAATGAAAGAAGAAAACCTCACAAGACTCCTTGCGTACCTCCTCTAAACAATTTTTCCTCCTCTAAATTGGATAGAAGATATTTGCTGCTCCAACTAGAATGTTTCCTTGCTTTGGGAAAATTATAAATTAACTCCTTATAAATCCTACTCCCTTCTTCATGCTGCAGACACCATTCATCATATAAAACTGATTGCAAGGATATGCTATTGACTAATGTTTCGACGTCCGTATTGTTACTCTCATATTATAACTAGTAATGAAAGAAAAATCAGTCAAGAACGAATTCACCTGGAGAAAAGACCAACACTATTTACAACACATGTGAAGCTCACACTGTCCATTCCCATAGTTGATGTAACTAAAATGAAACTACCCAATCTATATCCACAGTGACAGATCATACTCGACATTTTGCTTTAAATTTATCAAAGTTTGAGCAGGTAATGAAATCTCTTGAAGTAAACCTTTAAACCCATTATTTGCGAGCAAAAGCCATTGTGCTGAAGGAATTCATCTCTTAAGTCCAAAAGTTTTAGTAATGGTGATTGTACTCCATCATGAACTATGCCAGCTTGGTTGTGTGTGTTCTGCCCTAGTTTGCCAAGAGCAAAAAACTGCCATAGACCTAAGTTGAACATCTGAGAATTGAAGCATTTTAATTTAAATCCGTACTGCATCTTGTTGCACTATGTGAACCTTCCATTCTTAATAGGTTGTGGCAAATTGACAATTATCCAACGTAACATAGACTACATCATTGAAATTAGCTGGGATAGATGAGTATTCATTCATGAACCAAACCATGTTCATGAAATAACCCAACGATTTTTAAGGTAAAATTTTCATGAATTTTATTCTATGGAATTTGGGCGAATTGTTTTTAGAAAAATATTTGGCGATTTTTAAGATAAAATAATTTTATTCTATGGAATTTGGGGGAATCGTTTAAAAAAAAAATAGGAAATTGATGAATATTTTTTTGAGAAAAACCATAGATAATTAGCCCATTAACAAAATTTAGCCCATAAAATCATCTGGTCTATCATCTATAATTTTCAATACGCAGTAAGCCTAATGGTTAAAAACATATGTTTCATCCTAAAAAATCACAAGTTCAAATCCAGAGGGAGTAGGGTATATATGCCTTCGTATCACAATTTGAAGATACACATCTCATTTTCAAGAGAGGATGAAACTTTCCATCCTTACTTTTTCCACAATGTCAATGTGTCTAATGTCTATTGGATCCTTGATGATTAGAGCAAAACTCGTTGAACCAACCAATGTTAGATATGGAATAATCTCGTTATAACATTCAAATCAATGGCAGGGTCAATTTTTTATAAAAGCTACAAAAAATCAACGTAACGTGGATGCATCACCGATGCCAAAACAAAAGATTTGATTATCCTCGTCAAAAGAAGACAAATAATGCCTTACGAAAGAAATGGCTTGTTTATATGAATTTATAATACTTCCAACCTAATGTAGACTATACGTTTGAATAAGACAAGTTTAGGGCCAAACTTTAAGTTTTTGATAAGGTATTCATGTGGAAAGGATCATAGCCAATGTGATATAATAATATATTTCTGCTTTTGGCATGGAAAAAGTTAAAGTCATAATTAAAAAGGCATGGTAATTAAACCATAGTCATAATTTCAAAAGGAGAAACGTGGTATGAACTTAATGTCACAATTCTTGGAAAAAGTGTTAAAATTACAAACTCATAGTTATAGTTATGGTAATAATGTTATATTAAAAATAGAGGTATGAGAAATATTTTGGACGAGAGAGTTATGAGTGTTAAAATGACAAGGTTAAGACGAGAAATGAGAAAATAGGTCTTTTTAAGTGATTGGTAGAAAACCATGATAAATTTGTCAAGTACCATTTTAACATTGTCAATAACTTGTAATGAACTTGCTTTCATTTGAATGAACATGTAACTTGTCTAATAAAATATATTGACTAATGATCATGGTCATAACTTCTAGAATATTCTTGAATGACTAAATATTTGAAGACATCATCGAGCCATCTAGGGTTTGACTAGATTGGCGAACTTTAAAGTGTACGATAACAACTCAACGAGAGTGCGTGAGATTTTGTGCAAGTAATGAAAATTGAGGGGAAGTTTGGAAACACTTTCACTGCTAATTACTATTGACCAAAATGGTCATCAACACACCCTAGGAGTAAACTCCTGAAAATAACAATCGACCATCATAGAAAATGATCTTGTCCTCCACCACTTCCCTAAGACAATCATGACCTCCTCTAGCTGAACATATTGCCGCCAAAGTGAGGCGCTGCAATCTCTTAGTGAATCACTGAAAATTGAAATGCCCTCCTCTAGACTGAATCCCAATATAAAATCTAAGTGATTTTCTCCGATAAGACTCCTCTCATCTCTATTAATCGTTGGAATGCCTAGCCATGTAATCCCAGGGTCCCAAGCTAATCTTTGAAGGGAACCACCACGTTGACACTGCACCACTCTGATCATAACCGTCAAACCAACATGTCCATCCTGCATCCTCCTTTCCTGGAATCCCACACTGAAATACCTATAGAAGTTGAAACTGGTATCAAGAATCTTAACCTGCAAAGGTATCTCCGTGAAGCCAAGGTCCACAAATCCACTGTTGGACTCGATCCTGGATATCCGAAGAGAAAATATGTCTTTCCATATAGGATAGGTATCAAATCATCCTCTATTGGCGTCCCAAAAATAAAGTAGACCAAATATTGTCATCACTTTTTCGGTCATCACCACAATCTAAATCAATCTATCAATCGGATGAATCCCCGGATCCCATAGCCAATTTGGAATTCCACCACTTCCAGTTCCTATTGACCTTTGTTGTCCCATACTGATAACTATTGGAATCCAGTTGAGCCTCATCTTCTATCCCTGTATGCAATCAATTGATGGAAATCAAATACTAGGAATCAACTTCGTGCATGCTAATCTGTCCTGCTCCTACCAAACCACACAGAAAAATATGCTATCCCTACTCTTGATAATGCACTCCAACAATGCCTGGAGTCTAAACACTTTCCTGTAAAGTAACTCTACCATATGTGGTACCTCGTGCTCATATAGGTCCCCTAGAAGTCCTACCGAAGGTGTATCGTGCATTTCCCTCATGATCATCTCCCTAATTGTGGCCTCAGGGACTAAATATGTGTCACCTCTGTAGTAGATCATGTCATCCCTTAATCTGTCCCTGTCATCCTGTGCACTGATCACATGCCCTAAATAAGAACTCTCTATCGCGTCTATAATGACCCATGTCTCATCCAACTGTCTCAAGGGATCCTCCCATGTCCTACTATATATATTGAGAGCATCAAAGAACAAAAACATAAATCTCTACAACTATAGAAAACTATGGTAAGTGGTAGGTGCATTGGTTGATCCCAAGGGCATGACCAAAAACTCATAAGAATACCTAAGAACAGTCATGTGATTATCATTCTCACTGACCCTACCCTGATGATATTCCAATCGAAGAATAATCTTTGAGGAGTGTACCGCTCCATGGAACTCATCCCTATGTGATAATGGACGATTTGAATAGTCTCTTGGATTCCACACTACTCCCATACTATCACATGCCTCCAAAGGAGTCCCCTCACATGGATGGTCAACCATACTCCCTCCATGCTCCATCAAGTGAGAGTATGACTCACTCCTGAACTCCACTATATCCCATTGTGTACCACTGTACCCTTCTACATACCACTGCACACCACTGCATAATGTTGTATACCTCTGCATATAATTTTGTATCATGTATGTGTCACTGTGTGAATCACTATACTAGTGTCAACAGAACCTGGATCCCAAATGGATGCATCCTCATCGGTAATATACCTGTCCCAACAATCCATGGATGCATATACTTGTTGGCTGATCCACAAGGTATATGCTCATGTGTCTCATTAATGGTCATAACTTGATCCTTCAATGGGTTCTCCAAAAGAAGCGGCTCATGATCCCCATAATGAAAAACATGTGCATAATTAGAAACCTCTGGGTCATACCTCTCTAGAAATGCCTGCAAAATTGAATGCTTGTCATTTTCAACCATCGCATGAGGATCCTCCATCAAATAATAAATTCCACTCACATCCTCTTGCGATATGGATGTCATATATGACTGACTATTTGTTGTGGAGGATGGGGGATGTACTCAACTCAATTCTACACAAAGATGCTCAACTTGCATCTCTGATTCTTGAAGGGCCTTTTGCATGCTCTTCAAGGAACCCCGGGTAATCTTGATCTCCTGGGTAATTCTGCCAACTTTCTCCTCCTTTCCTTTAAGCACATCATGGTACGTGTCACCAAGCATGAGAAGATGATCTCTATCAGAAAGCAGGTGTAGGTAATTAGACTTCATTAGCTTTTTCCTTTATAAATAACTCCCGAGAAGGGATATCAACCTCCAAAGGTAACTCTTCCAACACTAAGTAATCATCATACTTAGGTGTACTCACACCCAAATAGTCATAAGCATCATAAAAATTATAAGATGTTGACGCTAATTGGGAAACTTTATCACATGGGATGTTATCTTGTCTATAACATATGCTAATATCATTACCCTCATAGGCTAGCTTTAATGGTGTATCAAAGACTGCTACCCTATCATCCTCATTGCACACATCCCCATCATAAATAGGTGCATGCTCATCGAAAAGGTGAATCTATCCTTTATGCTCATCTCTCTTCAATTTCTGCCCTATGCCTTTAAAGGAATCCTTGTCCAAATCCTTGGGCCAACTTGCATACTTGAGGGTGTAATATATTTTAAAGGGAAAAGCTGCACAAATATCCTCACCCAATGCTAGATACTTCTAGTAGTAAGACATGTATTTAATTGCTTCTAGTTGTCTCTTGGTTTATGAAATTTCATCCATGAGCTCCTGATGTGTCTTCATATTCTTAAGCCACTACATGTACACAATATGAAATAACTCCCCACTGATTTTCCCCTCGGGCTGGCAGGAAAACCAACTCTGATACCCCTATAATATCCTCAATAGATATATGCTAGGACATTGATTCTTGCTGCCCAATTATGTTATATTTGGATATGTGCTTTTGTTAAACACTTTCAATATCAATAGTTATGTTGATTGACAACTTTTAACAAACAATTTTCATGTGTTCTAACCATAGATATTTCGTCAAACATATTGCAAACAACACAAGTACACATAAAATAGAAGAGACAACCTTGGTATCTTTATTATGGATAGAATATGGAACACAACAATAATAGATCTCTATGGCTGCTATAGTAGCCGCAACAACAGTACAGAAATCAAACAAAAATATGGAACAATGCCATTGGTCTCTTCAATAGATGGCGATGGACGAAAACCTGGCTCTCAAGAGCACACCAAACAAGAGATCAAATCATAGTGAGGGGGGTGAAGTGATATCCTTCCTTTATACTTCTCCAAACCCCTTATATATATTTCCTCTTTTGACCAAATCCACATGATCCTTATTTCCCCTTTTAATTTTTACTTAAAGATTGAAATCACTTTTTAACCCTTTTTAACCCCCTTTTAGTGCCAGAAGGTGATTAATTGGATTTTAAGACATTCCTAGATGCCGAAAGTCCCTTTCTCATCATTCCCACCTTTATATATTTTTGTTCCGGTTCTAATGAGCTATTTCTCTAAGGTATTCCCTCATATAATATGATCTGAATTGTTAGAATTAGCGTATTTAATTAATTTATACTCAATAATACTCTTAATTTACGAGAATTGTTGGAATGCCACGAAACCAAGAACGAGTTGCGTAGAAGTGATCCTAATGATGAAATATGGTAAATGGACTAGGCTGGACCTCATAGGACTCTTCCAATTCACCCGAGCCCAATGCAAACCCCAATTTACCCATCTGGTCAGGTTGACATAAACCTATAAGGTCACCTCCAGCTGCAAAACAGGGGAATCCAAAAATGGGGAAATTACACACATCGTTAATTTCCATAAAAATGTGAGTTCATAGTATATTTTTACTGACACTATAGAATAAGAATAATGTATTCGACATACATACCCTTAGAAGGTTCAGATAATCATGTGATTTCAACCCTGACAAATTCCCTTCTATAGTGAAGCAATGTCGTAGAGTCGACCCATATAAAGAAGGTTCCTTCACATCCATTATAACATACTTCGCCATAGAAATATCATATTTCTTCAAAATCCATGGGACATCACCTTTTATAAAAGACCAAGAAGGACCAACCTCTCCTCTAGTTTTTTTTCTTGCTGAATGTCTCTTTTTATTATTCGAAGCAATACTATCTCTTCTAATAGACAACATGTCTCTTTTATTCAATGATATGTGCCTCCATAAATAAGATGACTCATTTTTTAATACATGCATGGGATCTAGTAAGTGGCCAATCTTAATATGCTTTCAACAAGGAAGCTCATAAAATACAGATTTCCTTTTCATCCCAATAGACATTTTCTCAACATGGGTGTCAAAAAATTTAGGATCATCAAACATAGGTTCCCCATTTGAATAAAACAATTATGCCATTTCCTTCTCCTTCTTTGTGTCACATTCCCTAATCCAATTTGTCAGTGTCATTATTTCAAGTCTCTAGGTTCTCTTTGGTTTACCATTAAAAGCAGGTGAAACTCTTCTATAAGGGTGATCTTCTTGGAGGAATATCGTCGAGCAGTTGTAGACCATATTTTGTAGGTGGTTGGACCACATAGACTTTATAAAAGGTCCACAAAATTTACATCCATGATACCCTAGGATTTTTTTATGAGACCTATGATGTTATTGTATATATAGCATGTTAGTGTAAAAAACATATTTGCACCAAATTAAGTATGCCAAATAACATTACAGATATAAACAAATCAATCAACTTGCTTACTAGAGAAAACTCCTAGTCTTGGATAATAGTGCGTGGTGTACAAACATATGCCATACAACATAGAATACCTCTCCATTTGGATGGATCTTGATAAATCATATACTTGTATCCCTTCCCATAATTGCTTAAATTTATCAATCAGTGGTTGAAGGGGGACATCCATTCTCTGCACTTGTCTTCTATCTGGGACTATAAGAGCCATCATAAGATGTTCATTCTTCTCGGACAACCATGGGGGGTATTGTTATTGATCACTACCATTGGACAAACATAATAGTTGGTGTTTTGGAGGGAATACATGTTAACTCCATCCTATTGCTTCATGGCTATTGAATCTGTTGGGATTCACATAACTCCTTTCTCACTTCTATGTGAGGCATGCCACCCCTGCAACATGACTAACTATGTGCAACAAAAGAGCCTTTGAATCCTCAGAATTATAGGCATGTGCCTCAATATCTTATGAGGACCACGTGACTTACACTTGTTTTTTATTTCTGGTACCTATCATGCCTACATTTTGGAAATATCTATTTGTTTACATATTCATTTATGTATAGAATACCATCATTCAGACATGCGTGGTATGATATATACTAAACACCCAACACTTTTCAACATTTTCTTTGCCTCTACACAACTATTGGGAAATAAATTATCTCTTGGAAGTACCTTATCCTTGAGTAACCTGCAATTAGTGGGCAATAGAAATGTACACTACCATTTTTTTCTAGTAAACTAGAGCAAGCTATATTATATATCAAAATTAGGAAATATACACAAGAACCAATGGAATGTTGGCATGCCACTGGGGATGGGGAACCAGACCAATAGTAGTGGAGCAAGCTAGTTGTTCATATTGTTTGCACTAAGTTCTTTAATAGAAACAAACATGAATATCTATGATAGTAAATATTAGTTATGTTCTATCTACCCTGCTGCTATCATACCTCCTGCTATGGAATAATCTGTCTATAAACCCCTCAAAGTAAAGCATATCAAAAGACTAAATAGTCCTCCTACTAAGAAGCATCACCCTGCTGGGCTTCTCCATGGGGACCTTGAGAATCCAAGATAGCTCGAATATCCTGAATTTGGTGACACATTTCCTCCATTTTCTCTTGCAATTGTTCACGTTCATCATCACCATCCAAGAGGATTTTTCCCAGAAAAGTTTTGATATGCCAAAAGAGATCGATAGTTTTGAGATACTTCATATCTTAAGCACATGATCTTCCATCAACCTCCCAGTCATGGATGTAGTCTCTCTCTTAGAAAACAATGACTTCCATTACTTCAAGTTCCTCCTGGATGCAGGGAGGGATTTACTCACATAATTCTCTAGCCGCAACTTGAGCCACATTGAAATCTTGTGGACTAGGGGGATTCGGGTTTTGGTTGCTAGACGAGGAGGGGTCAGGAAGGATTTGTCTTCCTTTGTGGTATCCATAAGAATAACCACGAGTGGGACCATAAACACTTCTATCCGAGAATTCCAATATTCAAAATGATGTTGCATGACACTGTAGATAACCCATGCGGAGGTGTAATTGCCATTATCCCACACAGATCTATTACGATCTGTCCGTTTAAAGGTCATGGACGCCCGATCCTAGAGAGTAGAGACAAAGGCACAACCATTGAATAGGTGCTCCAAAGTTTCTACATTACATTGACATAGGAAGCAGAGGGAAGGGTCGAATAATCCGCGTTTGAGGAGATTATCCCACATGATATTTTTTCCTTGTGCCAAGAGCCATAAGAAAGTAGAAACCTTGGGCCAAAGTTGTTKCTTCCAGATGTGTCTCYATATTTTCTGTTTTAGTGATGGAAGAGGTCCACCATAAGGGATCAAATAGGAAGTTTAGTAGCCAAGCCTACCGCCCCTTGTCTTGATCACTGGATGATTGGTCTAGGTCAATGAAAGAGAAGAGGTCTGAAGATGATTTGGTACCTTTCTGGAACAAGAACACTTTACAACATATATATAACAATTTCCAAGCTAAAGTATGCAATAATGACCTCTTTTAGACACTAGACATATTAGATTGATATTGTTTTTGCAAATTGCAATAGTAAACCAATCTTATAACAAAAATAATTAATTTGTAATAGCAACAATAATAAGTGCTCAAAAACACCACAATTGACCATGAAAATTAAGCATACATCCAATAGAATATTATCCAATTGTTACATGTTGTTTATGAGTGAGTTAAGCCACCTTTAGATTAGTGCATGGAGCAAGTTAATGTAATTTAGATGGATGTAGCAAACCTTTTATGATAACAACAATTTATTTAGTGAGTTTGCTAAGCTTAGCATTAGTACAATTAGTAGAATGCTTGAGAGTTTTTAGAGAGTGAATTCATCAATCAATTCACCATGAGAATGTTTTAAGACTAGCGCCTTTACAGTTTATTTCAAGTGCAACCAATCTTGAAGGTTGGCCTACTTGAAACCAAGAGGTAGGATCTAAACCGTAAGGTGCAAGCACATTTGGGCCCTAGAAACCATTTCTCCCTTCTTGTAGCTTCAAATAGGCCAAGATCAAATGTCTAGGGATAAAATCCTAAAGTGCTAGCACTTTAGGGCTTTAGGGTTCTAAACCTGGCAAGGACAACTAACCAATTTTAGATAAATATTACCTTGTGAGAGGAAGAATCGCTTATGTTCCTCTCTTAGGGTTTCAATAAGCATGATTCCTTGCAACAAATAGCAATTTCACCATGAACATTAATAGCATAAACAATAATTGCAGAAATTCACTTACTTCATCCAAGAAACCAAGAGAATGTAACCCTAATTACATAAATATCCATCCAAAATCAGCAAATCCATCCACAAGAGACCTTTCCACGCATAGTGCACGAGAGATAAGAGCTAGTTACCCATAAAGGGCGAAAATTTCAAATGTGTTACCCACAAAGGTGAGTGAAAGATCATGATGAAAATAAAAGTGAGGGTATCCTTATTATATGAGGTTACCCTAATACATTTGTCCACATAAAGAGTCAACAAAAAATTAGAAGTGGGGTCGACCCCTCATTTAAGCCTTTACAAAATGCTAAAGTGAAAAAATATATCAAAACATCCCACACGTGTGAGACATTAAGGCTAGGTAGGGTGACGTCAAGCTTCCAAAGTCTAAGATAGGGCCTCCAAAGGCCATGTGGCATACTCCAAGGTGAATAAATGTCAAGTGATGTGTCTCTTCAACCAAGGTCATGACAAATCATCTCTAGTACCCATCCATCCATCCATCCATCAAACCCTAACAATATCCAACCCTAGAGGGTGACGTCAAGGGAAAGAGGGTGACATCAAGGGCCTCTAGGTGATGCATCAAAGGAGAGGAGGGATATATGTCATCTATGGATAATTCATGAGTCACTGTTGTTGCAATGTCCTACATCCTGTGTGTAAATAGGCCCCGAGGTACTCTACCTAGCCTGTGTTGATTTTGGTCCATATTTGTGCCATTATGACTGAATTTGTTCAAACCAAGCCCATTTGTCCATCGTCCAAGGTTTTGAGGATGTGAGAGCCAATATCTAAGGGTGGTGAGTCATCGGATGACCCACTTCTCTCCATATCACGTTCCAAAAGTCCTGCAAATAGGGCACAACATCCTGGGGAAAATCCCAGGATGTCCCTCAAAGAACCATGTTAGGGACATTCAAAACAAATCAAAGTATAAAACATGGCTAGTCAAATTTCATAAGAAACATTAGTCCTTAAAACATGCAAAGTAAGTTGCAACTTAATATATAATCCAATTAAGACAATTCACCTCAGTATCCCCTTCAAGCATCACACTAGCCAAAGTAATCCAGATTTTATGAGCAGAACTAAATGAATACAAATTATTAAAAGATGCTTAACGCATAATAATAGAGATACAATCAAATTGGTTTTCTATTCAATAAGGAAATACGCTGAAACTGTAAAATGTAGCGGAAAACAAGCTTGTTGGAATGGTGGCGGATTATCTTTGAGAAGAGATGTGATGGTTGTGCTCATTCACAAGAAGATAATTACAATGAGGCTCTAAAGAAATTTTTACAATAAACATGAATGTCAAAAACCTTAGACATCCAAAAATCTAACCCTAGGAGATGAAGCGCCAAAAGTCATGTGGGCCCCGTTTGGGTAAGTTAGTACATCAACTTCCCGGGGTCGTAACTTTTGCATACGATCTTTGTTTTAGGTGCACGATAGCCCGTTGGAAAGGTATCATCAAGGAGATTAATTTTGGGGGCTCAATCAAAGACTTCAGTTATAATTGAGAAGCTCGATCCCAAAAATTTAACTCGGCAAAAATTTAAAAGGGCATATTTAGGCTTTATACATCTGGATCTGACTGAAATGGTTGTATATTGGGAAAACATAAACCTTTTCGAGTGAAACAAAGGTGTTCATAACTAAAACGAGCACTCTGAATGCAATGGAATAGTCCTCTCAGCCAAAAAATGTACAAAAATTATAGAAAATAGAGAGGCGACAACACGACTTCATGATCTCGATCTACAACGAGAGTGGGTCTTCAAATGCGCTCTGATACTATGTTCTACGACACAGGTATTCCAACAGAGGATGAACAACTTCAGTAACCATTCACAAAACTAGATCAGATATCAACACACCAACGTTTTGACATGGTAAAACCCCTACGGGGAAACATCCATGACCCCAGGCAACGTGGCCACTTGTAGCAATTTTGATCCAGGTGGAAATCAGTGGCCACCCACCTATTCTGCTGGCTCAAAATAGGGGTTTCCACCTTGGCAGTTATTCTACAAATTTTTGGGTCTTAAACTTCTGGGGTCGTTTTGAGGCCCTAAACAATGTTTTTTGGGCCCACCATAGTCACATTGTTTGTTTTATCCGAATTATTATAGAAAAATGTGCATTCCTTGGATAGACCTTTCCAACAAGCTATCATGCGCCCAAAACAGAGATCGTGTGAAAAATTTACACCCTTGGGAAGTTGACATATCAACTACCCCCCATCGGGGCCCGCAAACCTTTTGGCATTTCATCTTCCGGGGTTAGGGTTTTGGATTTTCTTTATGTTAAAAATGCCTCTAGAGCCTCATTATAAAGATCATCATTGTCTTCTTCTTACAAATGAGCTTATCCATCACATCTCTTCTTAGAGATAAGTTGACACCATTCTAGTGAGTCATTCACTCTGAATTTTTACAGTTTTT
The DNA here is from genome assembly GCA_009831015.1 of Picea engelmannii. Classification (NCBI taxonomy): domain Eukaryota; kingdom Viridiplantae; phylum Streptophyta; class Pinopsida; order Pinales; family Pinaceae; genus Picea; species Picea engelmannii. The sequence continues at coordinate 369,978 of ML790823.1, read as the reverse complement.
GTACATTTCTGTCTTTAATAAAAATTGTGCATTATTGTATCTTTGTGTTTATGAAAATATATCTATGTATTTACTTATTATATTTTCTCCTTCATTTCATTCTCAAAATAATCTAGATCATTGGTATCACAACATGCTACTCCTTTTCATTTCTTAGTGCATGTCCTCGACAAGGTCAGGGTATAGAGAATTGGGTCTCGAGCTAGTTTCTCTTGAGGACAACCACTCTCGTCGACCCAAGTGGCCTCCCATGGTAGAAGAAAAGAGAGAGGAAGGAGCATAATATCCCATCAAGTTGTTGCTCGTGGAATCCCTCGTGCTACAGAGGAACGAGATGTAGGATATTTTTTCCCAAATCCTTCAATGATTTCCAACAATAACATGTGTTTCTTCGTCAAACACTTGCTTTGGAGACACTGCCCCATTCAAGGTATAAGTTAATTTTGATATTCCCATGTTTTAAGGTCAGACTGATGTGGATGCTTTGGAAAAATGGTTAAATTTTCTAGAAGGTTATTTCTCTGTTCACAACTTTTCCGACAGAGAAAATATCACCTTTGCACTCCTTAAGGCTCTCCCCCATGTCAAACATTGGTGGGAAACTTATTGGGAGAAAAAATCCATAGATGATTCTATAATATTTGGGTTCGAGGCCACTTCAGATTTTTTTATGGATGCGATCAAGGAGAAATATTACCCCGTGGGAAACTATGATGACCAAAACATGAGATGGACCACGATGCATCAAGAGAGGGGCCAAACAATGTCGGAGTTCAAAAATACCTTCCATACCTTGTGCACCAAACTGGGTATCAAAGACTATGAGTGACATCTGGTTCTAAAATACTGTGAGGCTCTACACATGTACATCCAAACCGAAATGGAGTTTCTGGACATCTCATCACTGGGAGCGGCTTATCAATATGTTGTCAAAATTGAGTAGATATTTAAGCACCAAAACAAGCGGCAATTTGGGCCTACAAATACACAACAACCAAAGTATGGTAAAGGAATCCCCAATCCACAGAATACCCAACATCAAGATAACCAATCCAAGCCATAGGAAAAGAAGGGTAACAAGAAGACAAAAAAGGACACTAGGAAGTGGTGTAATTTCCACAAAATCTCTTGGCACAACACCGATGAATGTCACTCAAAACATTCATTGGTGGTCAGGCTCAAAGAAGCAGAGATGAGCCCCAAATCAAACTCTGATTCAGAAAATAATAAAAGGAAACATATCATTGATGCAGAACTCAATGCTACCGTCACAACCACAACAATCCAACTTGAAGAACCAGAGGATCTTGAGGAGGGGGGCGCCTTTTCCATTCACAGATGTGGGTGAAGGGGACCCCAATGCATTTTATTGTTGATAGTGGAAGCTAAAGAACCTCATCTTAGGAGATATCATCAAGCAATTGGATTTTTCGACAACACACCACGCGCAACCATACAATATCGGATGGCTTCGCCAAGGATGATATCTTTGTGTCAATCAGCAGTGTCGCCTATCATACAACATCAAGCCCTTCAAGGATGAGGTATTGTGTGATGTTTCCCCACTGGAAGTTTGTAATGTTCTGTTAGGCCAACCATATATTTGGAAGTGTCATTTTGTTTATGAGTCTCGACCTCGTAGTGTCATTTTTACTTTGGGTGGTCATCTCTACAGGATACCAGAGGTAGTTCTGACTATTGTCCCGACAAAAGAGTTTCACAAAGTAATATTTCAGACCACAAATTTTATCCTATTCACAATATGTTCAAAGGATAAGGACACTACAATCACTACAACCTTCACCCAATACCCTTCTATCCATCATAAGAAGATCAACAAGATTGTAGAAGAGCACCAAGATATTCTTACTCCACCTACAAGGGTGCATCCACATTATCCAATCAAGAGAAGTTCTAATAAATCCCTTCATGCTCTTCATGTTGCATCTTCACTGATAGAGTCCTCCCATACTCAGAAAAATCATGCAGCTATATCGGTTGAACGGATCCAACCCCTCCAACAACAAGTTCATAACAACCTCCAACAAGCTAAGCAGGACAACTTCTTCAACAAGGCAAACAACTCACTAAGGTTCAGATTCAAAAGCTTCCCCGAGAACTTGACACAATGGAGAACTTTTCTTCCTAAGGGTGGAAGATTGATCCAGGTGGAAATCAGCGGCCACCCACCTATTCCACTGGCTCAAAACAAGGGTTTCCACATTGGCAGTTTTCCTACAGCTTTTTGGGTCCTAAATTTTCGGGGTCGTTTTGAGGCCCTAAAAAATGTTTTTGGGACCCGTCATAGTCACATTGTAGGTTTTAGAAAAAGTGTGAAAACAAAATGTGTATTCCTTGGATATACCTTTCCAACGAGATGTCATGCACCACAAATGGAGATCGTATGAAAAATTTACACCCTTGGAAAGTTGACGTATCAACTACCCCCCATCAGGGCCCGCAACCCTTTTGGTGTTTCATCTTCTGGGGTTAGGGTTTTGGGTTTTCTTTATGTTAAAAATGCCTCTAGAGACTCATTATAAATATCATCATCATGATGTTCTTTTGAATGAGCATAGCCATCACATCTCTTCTCAGAGATAAGCTGCCACCATTCTAGCGAGTCATTCACTCTATATTTTTACAGTTTAATAAAAATTATGCATTAATGTATCTTTGTGTTTCTAGCAATATATATGTGTATTTACTTATTATATTTTCTCCTTTATTTCATTCTCTAAATAATTTGAATCAATGGTATAAGAGCAGGCTACTCCTTTTTGTTTCTTAGTGCATGTCTCGGACGAGGTCAGGGTATAGAGAGTTGGGTCTCGAGCTAGTTTCTCTTGAGGAAAACCTCTCTCTCCAGCCCAAGAGGCCGCCCATGGAGAATGAGAAGAGAGACGAAGGAGTATAATATCCCATCAATTTGTTTCTCGTGGAAGCCCTCGCGCAACAGAGGAACGAGATGTTGGAGAATTTTCCAAAATACTTCAACTATTGTCGACAATAACAGGCGTGTCTTCGTCAAGCAGTCACTTTGTAGATGCTTCCCCATTCAAGGTACAAATTAACTTTGATATTCCCATATTTGAAGGTCATATCGATGCAGATGCTTTGGAAAATTAGTTAAATTTGCTAGAAGGTTATTTCTTTGTTCACAAATTTTCCGACAGAGAAAAGATCACCTTTGTGCTCCTTAACACTCTCCCCCTTGTCAAACATTGGTAGGAAACTTACTAGGAGAAAAATTCCACAAAGGAGTCCAGAATATTTGGGGCCGAACCCACTTGGGATTTTTCATGGATACGGTCAAGGAGAAATATTACCCTGTGGGAAACTATGATGACCAGTACATGAGATGGACCATGTTGCATCAAGAGAGGGGCCAAATAGTGTCGGAGTTCATAAATACCTTCTATACCTTGCGCACCAAGATGGGTATCAAAGAGTCTGAGTGACATATGGTTCTATACCACAAGGCTCTACACATGTACATCCAAACCGAAATGGAGTTTCTAGACATCTCATCACTGGGAGCATCTTATTGATATGTTGTCAAAATCGAGTAGAAATTTAAGCACCAAAACAAGCGGGAATTTGGGTATGAAAATCTGCAACAACCAAAGTATGGTAAAGGCAGTCGTAATCCACAGAAAATCAAACCTCAAGACAACAAGTCCAATCCATAGGTAAAAAAGGGTAACAAGAAGATGAAAAAAGACATTGGGAAGTGGTGCGAATTCCAAAAAAGTCCTTGGAAAAACAATCGATGAATGTCACTCAAAACAGTCATTGGTGGTTGAGCTCAAAGTTGAAACCCGACTCAGACTTTGATTTAGACAATAATAAAAGGAGACAGATCATTCATGTAGAACCCACTACTACTATCGCGACCACAACAATCCAACCAGAAGAACTAGAGGATCCTGAGGAGGGGGAACACCTTTTCCATTTACAGATGTGGATGAAGGGGACCCCGCTACATTTTATTTTTGAGAGAGGAAGCTAGAATAACATCATCTTAACAGAGATCATCAATCAGTTGTATTTTCCGACAACACCACGCTCGTAGCCATACAACATCAGATGGATTTGCTAGGGACGAGATCTTCATGTCGGTCAGCAGTGTCTCATGTTATACATCATCAAGCCCTTGAAGGATGAGGTACCATGTGATGTTTCCCCACTGGAAGTTTGTGATGTTTTTTTAGGCTGTCCATATATGTGGAAGCTTCATATTTTTTATGAGCCTTGACCTTGTAGTGTCATTGTTACTCTAGGGGGCCATCTCTACATGATACCAAAGGTAGTTCTGACTATTGTCCTGAAAAAATAGTGTCACAAAGTAATCTCTCATACCGCAAAGTTTATCCTCTTCACCATATGTTCAAAATAGAAAGACATTGGAAACACTACAGTCTCTCCCCAAGACCCTTCTCTCCAACAGAAGAAGATCAATAAGATTGCAGAAGAGCACCAAGATATTATTATTGCACCTACAAGGGTGCCTCCACACTATCCAGTCAAGCGAAGTTATAATAAATCCCTTCATGCTCTTCATGTTGCATATTCACCGACAGAGTCCTCCCACACTCAGGAAAATCATTGAGTTACATCGGTTGAATGGATCCAACCCATCCAACAATAGGTTCATAACAACCTTCAACAAGCTAAGTAGGACAACTTCTTCAACAAGGCAAGAAACTCACCAAGGTTCGGATTCAAAAGCTTCCCCAAGAACTTGACACAATGTATACCATTGCTTCCTAAGGGGGGAAGAATGATCCAGGTGGAAATCGGTGGCCACCCACCTATTCCGTTGGCTCAATACAAAGATTTCTACCTTGGAAGATTTTTTACATATTTTCGGGTCCTAAACTTTTGGGGCCATTTTGAGGCCCTAAACAACATTTTTTGGGCCCACCCCAATCACACTGAGGGATTTATCCAAAGTGTGATGGAAAAATGTGTATTCCTCGGATATAAATTTCCAACGATCTATCGTGCACCCCAACAGATATCGTATGCAAAAATTATGCCCTTGGGAAGTTGACGTATCAACTACCCCCCATCGGGGCTCGTAAACCTTTTGGCGTTTCATCTTCCGGGGTTAGGGTTTTGGAATTTCTTTATGTTAAAAAGGCCTCTATAGCTTCATTGTAAATATCATCATCATATTCTTCTTGCGAATGAACATAGCCATCACATCTCTTCTCAGAGATTAGATACCACCATTCTAGTGAGCCATTCACTCTGTATTTTTACAGTTTTTGTACATTTTTGTCTTTAATAAAAATTGTGCCTTACTGTATCTTTTTGTTTCTAGAAATATATTTGTGTATTTACTTATTATATTTATTCCTTCATTTCATTCTCAAATTAATCTAGATCAGTGGTATGAGAGCAGGCTACTCCTTTTTGTTTCTTAGTGCATGTCCATGAGGTCATGGTAAAGAGAGTTGGGTCTCAAGCTAGTTTCTCTTGGGGAAAACCGCTATCGCCATCCCAAGCAGCCTCCCATCACAGAAGAGAAGAGAGATGAAGGATCAAAAGGTCCCATCAAGTTGTTTCTCACTGAATCCCTCGCGCAACAGAGGAACGAGTTGTTGGATAATTTTTCCCTAATCCTTCAACGATTGTCGATAATAACAAGCACGTCTTCATCAAGCAGTCACTTTGGAGATGCTTCCCCATTCAAGGTACAAGTTAATTTTGATATTCCCATATTTGAAGGTCAGATCAATGCGGATGCTTGGAAAAATGGTTAAATTTGCTAGAAGGTTATTCCTTTGTTCACAATTTTTTCGACAAAGAAAATATCACCTTTGCACTCCTTAAGGCTCTCCCCCATGACAAACATTAGTGGGAAACTTACTAGGAGAAATATTCCACAGAGGAGTCTGGAATATTTGGGGCCGAACCCACTTGGGATTTTTTTATGGATGTGGTGAAGGAGCAATATTATCCTATAGAAAACTATGATGACCAGTACATGGGATGGACCACGCTGCATCAAGAGAGGGTCCAAATAGTGTCGAAGTTCACAAATACCTTCCATACTTTGCGCACTAAGATGGGTATCAAAGACTCTGAGTCACATATGGTTCTAAAATACCGCGGAGCTCTACACAGGTACATCCAAACTGAAATGGAGTTTTTGGACATCTCTTCACTGGGAGAAGCTTATCGATATATTGTCAAAATCGAGAATAAATTTAAGCACTAGAACAAGTGGGAATTTGGGTCTACAAATCTGCAATAACCAAAGTATGGTAAAGGCATCCCTAATCCACATAATAGCCAACCTAAATACAACCAGTCCAAGCCGTAGGAAAAGAAGGGTAACGAGAAGACGAAAAAGGACATTGGGAAGTGGTGTGACTTCCACAAAATCCCTTGGCACAACACCAATGAATGTCGCTCAAAACAGTCATTGGTGTTCGAGCTCAAAGAAATAGATTCGAGCTCTGAATCAGACTTTGATTCAAACAAGAATAAAAGGAGACAGATCATTGATGCAAGACCCACTGCTACTGTCAAGACCAGAATAATACAACCAGAAGAACTAGAGGATCCTAAGGGGGGGAGCACCTTTTATATTCACAGATGTGGGTGAAGGGGACTCTGCTTCATTTTATTGTTGATAGAAGAAGCCAAAAGAACCTCATCTCAACAGAGGTTGTCAAGAAGTTGGATTTTCCAACAACACCATGCCCGTGGCCATACAACATCGGATGGATTTGCTAGGGACGATATCTTTGTGTCATTCAATAGTGTCGCATGTCATACGACATCAATCCATTCAAGGATGAGGTACTATGTAATGTTTCCCCACTGGAAGTCTGTGATGTTCTGTTAGGCCAACCATATATGTGGAAGCGTTATGTGTTTTATGAGTCTTGACCCCATAGTGTCATTGTTACTCTAGGGGGTCATCTCTATAGCATACCATAGGTAGTTCCAACTATTGTCTCAAAAAATAATTGTCACAAAGTAATCTCTCATATCGCAAAGTTTATCCTCTTCATGATCTCTTCAGAAGAGAATGAGACTGCAATCATTGGAGCCTCATCCCAAGACCCTTATATCCAACAGAAGCAGATCAACAATATTGTAGAAGAGCACCAATATATTCTTACTACACCTACAAGGGTGCCTCCACATTGTCCATCTAAGCGAAGTTATAATAAATCCCTTCATGCTCTTCGTGTTGTATCTTCACTGACATAGTCCTCCCACACTCAGGAATATCATGCAGCTATATCGTTTGAACGGATCCAACCCCTCCAACAACAGGTTCATAACATCCTTCAACAAGCTAAGCATGAAAACTTCTTTAGCAAGGTAAGTAGCTAACTAAGGTTCAGATTCAAAAGCTTCCTTGGGAACTTGATGCAATGTCATTCCTAGAATCGCTCCTAGGTGTCCCCAAATTTCCTTACAGGTTTTAATGACTTTCCCCATTATTAAATTACTAGTTTAGTTTAATTTAGAAGGTTCTTTAATGCTAGATACCTTACTAAGTTAGACTTTCTAAATTTTCCTTGTGTTTCCCTTTCCTTTTGTGTTTCCTGCTTTTTCTTAGTTTCCTAATTATTTTAGATTTCCCTCTTTCTCCTTTTTATTTAAACTCAAAAAGGCAAGTGCAGAAACTTACCTCTTTTCCCTTTTTCTTTCTAATGAATAAAATTTTAATTAGCATAATAAACAAATATATTATTTCCCCTTTTTTAATTTTATCCCAAAAGATTTTATAAATCAATTTAATTGCTTACCCCCTTCTTGTCATAAGATTGATGAACATTATCATTATTATTTGTTATATATATATATATATATATATATATATATATTAAAAGATAAAAATTGATCACTAGTAAAATTTAGACCTAGAACTTATTTTCCTAGGCTAGGCGACATTTGTTTTTAAGGGAAAGGTTTCGAATATTCCTTAACACTTTATTTGTCCTAAAGCCATATAGGTTTATCCAATTATTAAATAACCACGTGACATGCCCTTCAGAACGCACTACGTGCTTCAAGGGTGCCACTCGCCTCTTTCCATTTTTCTTGCGCAACGTACCCTTCAAGATGCACCACGTGCTCCAAGGGTGTCACTCGCCTCTTTCCATTTTTCTTGCGCGACGTGCCCTTCAGGATGCACCACATGCTCCAAGGGTGCCACTTGCCTCTTGACTGACTTGGTAGACATCAAAAACCCTTGGATTCAATACTCCGCCAGGCGATCTTATGGGAGACTAAGGGCCTCTAAGGAATAAGTCCCCTGCCTTATTGCGCACCCCTTAGAATCATTGTGAGCGACTGTCACAATCTGCCCTCACGGCATTGTGGGTCCTCTCGAACTAGGTAATCATTAACCTATAGTTCGAGCCACGGAGGGATTACTAGTAGGCTGTGGCAGGGTTGTTGTCCACACCTCTCCCTCAACATCTCTAGTAGTCGAGCGTGACCCCTCTACTCCACATGTGAGTCTGGTCGGCAAGCTATCGTCAGCCTGCATCATCAACGAATCATGTCATAAATATATCCATATCATATCATCTAATCAGATGCACTAATATCACATATAAAACAATCAAACCCCATTAGTTCACTCCCTGACTCGATCCGGAGTCCAAGGGGTTCCATCGATGTCTCTGCATCCTCGAGGTCCGAAATCCTGCACACTCATTAAAGCCGAGTCAATAGAACATGTCTAAGTCAATGCAGAAAAACAACATGACATCAACCCATAACACCTCGTAATTAAAATCAAATGTTTTAATAGCATAATAATCCTTATCACTTGCTAGCAAGTGTCCTCAAAGAATAAGTCCGCTCAGTGTGCAAGAGCGGGATGTTACATACACCCCCTCTTGGTCTAAACTTTGTCCCGAATTTTCACAATATAAGTGCCGAAATAATGTGTATCACAGTATCATAGGTCTATTTATCAAACAAAAATGCAAATTGTTGGCGCATATCATATGCGTCCTCCCAGGTCGTTGAGTGTGGACTATAGCTATCCCACTGGATCTTGACCTGCTCTACTCTTTGATGTCGTAGCTGTCGAATGCGATGATCCAAGATGTGGATCGGCTCAGTCGTGAGCGCCCCCTCATTTGATACCTGCAATGAACTCATGTCAATAACATGTGTAGGATCGCTAATATAATGTCTCAAAATAGATACGTGAAAAACATCATGCATACGCCTTGAGGAATCAAGCAAGGCTAGTCGATAGGCCACATGCCCCTTTCTTTCCATGATATCGAAAGGTCCCATGAACCTAGGAGATATTTTAGCTCCCTTTCCAAACTTGATTAAACTCTTATGCGGTTTTACCCACAAGAAGACTCGATTTCCAACCTCGTAACTACGGTCGACACTGTGCGCATCGGCATATCTCTTATGTCGATCCTGCGCTTCTTAAATCCTTTGTCTTATTGTTTGCATTTTCTCTTCCATTTCTTGGATCGCTTCTGGTCCCACTAGGACCCTATCCTCAAGTCGATCCCAACTCAAAGGCGTATGACAAGGATTCCCATAAAGAAACTCAAAAGGTGCCATCTTAATGGTGCTTTGGTAACTGTTGTTATAAGTGAATTCCACCAATGGCAAGAATTCTTCCCAATGCTTTTGTTGGTCCATCACGTACATGTGCAACATGTCCTCCAAGGTCTAGTTTTTTCGTTTGGTCTGCCCGTCAGTCTCCGGGTGATACGCAATACTGAAGTTAAGTTGGGTTCCCAAGGCCTCTTGGAAACTCGTCCAAAATCATCCAATAAACATCAATCCGCGATCGAATATAATCCTCTTAGGCACACCATCCAGCCTCACAATCTCACTGATGAAAACTCTAGCTATGTCAGGTGCCTGATACATCGTACGCACAAGAATAAAGTGAGCACTCTTCATCAAAGTGTCTACTACTACGAAAATCAAGTCGTGTCTCATTGCTGTCAGTGGCAATCCAAAAATAAAATCCATCAAAATCACCTCCCATTTCGATTCTGGAATAGCATGTGGTTGTAGTAATCTTGTTGGATGTCTATGTTCAACCTTTACCTACTGTCATTCTAGACATCTAGCCACATAGTTGACTATATCTGCCTTCATTCCCTTCCAAAAGAATAAGGGTTTAAGGTCTTCCTTCATATTCATGACTCCTGGGTGAGCCATGTAGACTTCTCTATGAGCCTCGCTTAGGATCAAGCTCCTCAACTCGTCGTTCGGTGGTACGTAAATCCAATTTTTAAACCTCAATAATCCATCGTCGTCAAACGTAAATCCTTCAAATCTTGGTACCATCATTGTGTTTTGTCCAATAAAACCCTCGACCTCTTTGTACCAGTCATCATCACGCTGTAAAGTTAGAATCTTTTCACGTAGGTTCATCTGAAGAAGCAACATCGAAAAGATGTGTGGTCTCTGACTCAATGCATCTGCCACTCCATTCACTGTTCCTTTTATGTAAGTAATCTCGAAGTCATACTCGCTAAGAAATTTCGACCAATGTTGTTTTCGCATGTTTAGGTCGCTTTGCGTAAAGATGTTTTGTAGTCCACAGTGGTCTGTCTTTAGTTCAAATTTTCATCCAACAAGATAGTGTCTCCAAACCTTCAAGGCATATACGATGGCTAACAACTCCAAATCTTGCGTCGCGTAGTTCTCCTCATGCTTTCTTAGTTTCCTCGAGATGTAAGCGATCACTCATCCATCTTGCATCAAGACTTCACCTAAGCCTTCCTTGGATGTGTCAGTGCATACCAAGACGTCCGTGTCCATCTCAGGGACCTTTAGTATCGGTGTTGTTGTCAACAACTCCTTGAACCTTCGAAATGCTTCCGTGCATTTCTCGGTCCAAACAAACTTCTTGTTCTTCTTCTGCAATTTCGTGATCGGATTTGCTATCTTTGAAAATCCCTCGACGAACCGTCGATAGTATCTTGTTAAACCCATGAAGCTACGCACTTCTGGGACATTCGTCGATGCAAGCCATTCCATAATAGCCTCGATTTTTGTTGGATCCACGGTGATACCTTCGTCGGAGATGACATGCCCTAAGTAGTGAATCTTCGATTGATAAAATGAGCATTTTGACAACTTCCCATACAATTTGTGCTCTCACAGACACTGTAGTACCAAGCGTAAGTGCTCGTCATGTTCCTCTGTCGTTCGAGAGTAAATCAAAATATTGTCAATGAATACTTGGACAAACTTGTCCAAGTACTCGCGGAACACCCCGTTCATCAAACTCATAAATAACCCTGGGGTGTTTGTCAATCCAAACAGTAAAACAATAAACTCGTAATGTCCAAACCTCGTCTTAAAGGAAGTCTTAGGGACATCATCCTCCTTGATCCGTAACTGGTGATATGTTTATCGCAAATCAATCTTTGAGAACACCGTCGCACCCTTCATCTGATCAAACAGATCATCAATCCTCGGCAATAGATACTTATTCTTGATCATTTCCTTGTTCAATTGACGTTAGTCAATGCAGAGCCTCCACGACCCATCCTTATTTTGTATGAAAATAACAGGCGTACCCCACGGTGACACACTTGGACATATTAGTCCCAGGTCCAGATATTCCTTCAATTGCATTCTCAACTCCTGTAAATCTAGGGTCGACATCCGATAAGGTGCTCTCGCTATTGGTTCAGTCCCCGGTTTTAGGTCTATAGTAAACTCCAATTCCCTCTCCGGAAGTATCCCAGGTAACTCCTCCGGAAAGACATCTGCAAAATCTCTCACCACCGGAAGGTGTTCTAGACCTTTTGCTACTCCCTTCTCATTTAACGCAAGGATCGCATAAATATTGCACCCCTTGCGCATGCTCTTTCGTAGTTGTAAGGAAGAGATGAACCTCATGGAAACTCCCTGATTCCGACCTACAATCATGCATCTTTGTCCCTCATCATCGACCAAGCTCAACCGTTTCATCTTACAGTTGAGTATCGCCTCATGCGATTCCAACCATTCCATACCAATCACAACGTCTAAGATCCTAAGATCATGATGTACAGGTTGACCCTGGTGACAAACTCTCCCAGGTTAAGGGTACAACCCGTAACCTTTCCTCCACGATTTTCTTTGGCTCCCGAAGCTAAACTCATCATGTTCGACTGCCTTTACCTTAATCCTTTTTAGCACTGCACCAGAAATGAAACTCTCGGTAGCACTGGGATCTATCAAAATACTAAGGGTCTGGTCAGCGATGGTACCTGACGTCTCGAGCACAATCGACTAGTGCTCTGCTTGGCGGTTATTCACCGTTGCATGAATCTGATGGGCCTTGCCCAAATCTCCCACTGTAGTGGGTCCAGCTGATCCTGATGCTCTAGTCCTCTCCACGGGTCAGTCGCACTGGTAGTGTGGCTCCCCACACGTCCAACACCCCTTCTTCAGTCTAGTACTCCTGGTACCCAAAGTAGAAGATGAAGGTCAACCGGCCTGGAATCCTGGTCGGTGCTGATGAACATGCCTAAAATGTTGCTACTGCGGTCAACGTTGTTGTTGATGATGTGGTCCCCGATAAGGTGTCCGTTGTTGAGGCATCGATCGTCGAGGTGTAAGGAAAGTGGATCCCCTCTGGAAGCCACGATATCCTGGCGTATGTCTAGCTGATGTCTAATGATGCTACGCATCAGATGACACCTGCCCCATTGGTCTTGCAGGAGTCCTGCTTTGACCCCCACTGATAAGCTCCTCCTCTGCTATGAGGGCCTTCTGGACGACATCGTGCAAGGTCTGAGGCATCTGAATCCTAACCTTTGCAAGTATGCTGCCATTAAGGCCAAACACAAACCTGTTGACCTTAAGTTTCTCAATATTAAGATGCGGATCATACCAGAGCAGCTCCATAAAATGGGCCTAGTACTCAAGCACCGTACGACCGCCCTGTCGTAAGGCGTTGAACTCGTTGAGTTGATGCTCAATGAATTCCTCTGATAAGTACCTCTCTCGGAATCATTCATCGAACAGTTCCCATGACACATCTTCGACAACCATGTTCAGTTGTGGCAGGAGTGTCTTCCACCATAGAAGAGCTCTCCCCTTTAGTTGAAAGACCGCCATGCATACCTTCATGTTGGAGGTATAGTCGTGAAGTGAAAAGCACATCACCATATTCTCCAACCATGCCTCAGTGGTTGCGTCGTCCGGGGCACCAAAGAACTTGGGAAATTTGACCTTCTCGAGTTCACGGTGAATGCAACCAGTATCGACCGGAGCGCACGCTAGACCCTCAGGGGGTGTCGGTGCTCTGGCCTCATCTTTGTCCAAATGGATGATCAGTGCCTCAGACATGCACTGGAAATATCTCATCATTCCAACCACATCACCAACTGCTATCTTCTCCTGCCCGACAACTTGTTCGTCTACCTGGGGGTTAGACCCCTCAGGCATGGATGCTACTGGAGGCATCGCACCTCCTCCACTAGCACCCCGTCGTCTGCCTTTGTGGCATCCTCTAACCATGATTACCTGCACGAATACAAGTCAACTTAATTAGCAACATCATAATCAAATCATATCAATGAAAGTTGTAGTGATCCCAAGTCATGGGTTGAACCCGCTCTGATACCACATGTAACGCCCCCTCGATTACGACTACAAGCGAAGCAGAAGTGCAAATTATTTTTTTTGTTTGAAAGTTAAGAGGTGATGACAACAATAGTTAACCACACACTAACGACGAATGCAAGCATGCAGTCTAGGCAATAGGCTACTATGACATCACGCACAGGCACAAGGGAAACTGGGCGAAACGTGCGTAGACAACAAGGAGAAAATGACTACCCACCCGACGCAAAAAAGACATGCCTACAAGCTTAAAGGACAACATCCCTTTCTGACACAACGGCCTTGATGAACAAGACTAGAACCTCAAGGCGCGCAAACCAAACGCCTGAAGGCATTCAACCCATACGCCAAAAGCAACTTGCCACGCTCGTCCACACTCACTCATAACGCACCAACTCCAGACAAGTTCTCGATCGTCGCTATCCCACAAGGAGTGCCATGATCCCCTCATCAGGAATCATGACATCCCCAGGTGATAGACGCGTCAATAAAATTGGCACATCACATCCTATCTGGACCAAGGACTCTAGATAAATCAACGCGCTAGGAGTTGAATACCAATAAGAAAACCACACCCAAATCCCAACAGCAGGTCAACGAAATGCCTGAGGATGACAACAGGGGATGACACAAGCCAAAACACAACATCATCAATGACCCAACCAATCATCCAGTCTAAACTAGTCAATAGTTACAATTGTTTTGACATTGATTATCATCTAAATTTAGCAAGTCTAACTTATAAACTAGTCTTTAACTTACCATCTGATTAACACTAAACACAAATCCAATCGGTCATTCTACCTTACACCTCAGTCATTCATTTCAATCTAAATAAAATTACTTTCAAATCCATTGGCAATTCTACATTACACTTTAGTCATTAAATTCAATCGAAATAGTATCAACTACGAATCGATTAGGCAAATCTGCATTATAATCAAGCATTAAATACAATCTAATTAACATTAAATTCGCATCAATTCGGCAAGTCTTCTGTAATCAATATTAAACCAAGTTGACAAGTCTAAATTAAATTAGATTAAGAACTATCCATGAAAGAAGTAAGGTTGTCTAATCAATCAAGGTTGTCTAATCAATCAAGGTTGTCTATTCAATTGAAGGTTGTCCAAACCAATTAAAGACAGTTATGCTCTATTAAAGGTTGTTTAAACATTAAAGGTGGTTTTATTCAATTAAATGTTGTCCATGACTAAACTAGAGGTCTGGGAAGGATAGCATCTAGCCACTATAAGGGAGTTGTCATTTATACATAAGGAAAAATCGTTATACATACACACCAGATAGGAATGACATTGTTGTCATTAATAAATAAGGAAAAATCGTTGCACATACACACCAGATAGGAATTGTATTGCTGACATCATTTAAATAAGAAAAACGTTGTGCAAAAACGCACCAGAATGGACACTACGATGTCGTCATTATTTAAAAGAAATTCATTGTGCAAAAACGCACTAGAATGGAAACCACATTGCTATCATTTAATATATAAGCAAAATCATTGCGCAAACATGCCAGAAAGAAATTTATATTTTCCATCATTAATATATAAGCCAAAATCGTTGGGTACACATGCCAGAAGGAAACTCAAATCGCTATCATTTAATATATGAGCAAATCGTTGTGCAAGCATGCCAGAAAGAAATGTACATTTTCCATCATTCATATAGAAGCAAAATCGTTGTGCACACATGCTAGAAAGAATTTCACATTGCTATCTTTTAATATTTGAGCAAAATCATTGTGCAAGCATGCCAAAAGGAAATGTACATTTGCCATCATTCATATACAAGCAAAATCACTTTGCACACATGCCAGAAAGAAATTTCACATTGCTATCATTTAATATTTGAGCAAAATCGTTGTGCAAGCATGCTAGAAGGAAATGTACATTTTCCATCATTTATATACAAGAAAAATCGTTGTGCACACATGCTAGAAGGAATTTCTCATTGCTATCATTTAATATTTGAGCAAAATCGTTTTGAAAACATGCCGGAAAGAAATGTACATTTGCCATCATTCATATACAAGCAAAATCGTTGTGCACACATGCCAAAAATAATTTCACATTGCTATCATTTAATATTTGAGCAAAATCGTTGTGCAAGCATGCTAGAAGGAAATGAACATTTGTCGTCATTCATATACAAACAAAATCGTTGTGCACACATGCCAGAAAGAAATTTCACATTGCTATCATTTAATATTTGAGAAAAATCGTTGTGCAAGCAAGCCAGAAAGAAATGTACATTTGCCATCATTCATATACAAGCAAAATCGTTGTGCACACATACTAGAAAAAATTTCACATTGCTATCATTTAATATTTGAGAAAAATCGTTGTGCAAGCATGCGAGAAGGAAATGCACATTTTCCATCATTTATATACAAGCAAAATTGTTGTGCACACATGCCAAAAATAAATTTCACATTGCTATCATTTAATATTTGAGAAAAATCGTTGTGCAAGAATGCCAGAAAGAAATGTACATTTTCCATCATTCATATACAAGCAAAATCGTTGTGCACACATGCCAGAAAGAATTTCACATTCCTATCATTTAATATTTGAGCAAAGTCGTTGTGACAAGATAAATTTGTGGTGATTTACTAGGGAGGGCACTGTAAAATATGAGATAAAAACGTTGGTGAGTTCAATGATAAGACACAGTAACTCAGGGATTAAAAAAAAATCGTTGGTCTACTGGTCCATTTCACAGAAATATTAACATACAATTAAATCAGATCATTGAGTTTAAACAGACAAATTTTACTAAGGTTAAATCATCCCAATAATTTAATGTGCTCAGATAACCATTCAATAAAATGCCCAAAAGTAAAATTCTTCTTAACGAATACACACTGGTTGTCTAAAACGAAAGGAGTGTAGCTTTGTCCAGTGCCTGGCAATCCAAACTACTGACCAGAAATAAAATAAAATAAAATAAAAAATAAAAAAGGTTTGTTTTGCATATTCGCCCCCAAGTCAACAAAGTGCAACCGAAGAAGTAGTGATCATCAAGAAATCAAAATGAGATATAAAAACGTAGGAATTTCTAGCAAGATATAAAAACGAGGTAAAAACGAGATAACAACGAGATATAAACATGTCGAGTTTAAAGAAAAACTTCGCTAGCAATCAAATTATGCAGGGTTAAATAAACGCATTAAGGCACAAGGCAAACCATCAGCCAA
This sequence comes from Picea engelmannii, assembly GCA_009831015.1. Classification (NCBI taxonomy): domain Eukaryota; kingdom Viridiplantae; phylum Streptophyta; class Pinopsida; order Pinales; family Pinaceae; genus Picea; species Picea engelmannii. The sequence continues at coordinate 353,163 of ML790823.1, read as the reverse complement.
GGGAAAACATCAGAGGTAGACAACTGACAGGAACATCCTTCGCTCATCATCCACGCACAGAAAAGTAGGGTGTTGAGATCCATAGGTCTATTAACGTCGAAGCGACGACTGTAGATCAGGCTCCTAGTCGACTGTTCAGACGAGGACTGGTGAGCTAGGAACGAAGGCAAAATAAACCACAATCATCACAATCAATCAACCACGGGACAATCAAGACGTGCAAGGATCGAAGGCCATGGGAAATAAATCAACATCAAGCTAAGGCTATGGGGAAATTTCAGTCATCAACTAGAATGCTAAGACTATCATACTCTTTACTTGATTAAGCATACAGAACTGAAAGCATAATCACACTAACAATCAACCACGTAGAAATAAAGGAAGCGTACCATTGCCCAATCGCCCGCTCTGATTTTATGTCATGCGCGCTCCGTGCCACTCCCGCTTGTCGAATGATGAGACTTCACCGGTACCTCCCAGCGAACGCTAGGGGTACTCTTCTTCCCCGTTAGCCCCCTGAGCCGCAAAGGGGCCACACACACTATCCAGAGAATTAGCTAGCTCCCAGCTCACCTCGCAAGGCCAAGCTACCACTCCTCACCGAGTTGAATATCCCAACTCCCACAAGCTAAGTCAGTCAATTAGAGATTTATCCAACATAACGTTACACAAACAAAAGAGATTCATCATCATTTTCCTCCCTCCATTATATAGAGTTTCGAAGTCCCTTACTTTCACAAAATCCCATTTTATTTAATGTTTAATAAATTAATTCATAAAAATCCTCCCCGTACATGTGTCACCCATCCCCTTCATTCCTCCAAAAACTAATTTCTTTAATTAATTAATTACCCTTATTTCCCTTACCCACCTAGAGTCATTCCTAGAATAGCTCCTAGGTGTCCCCAAATTCCCTTACAGGTTTTAATGACTTTCCCCATTATTAAATTACTAGTTCAGTTTAATTTAGAAGGTTCTTTAATGCCAGATACCTTACTAAGTTAGACTTTCTGATTTTTCCTTGTGTTTCCCCTTTCTTTTTGTGTTTCCTGCTTTTTCCTAGTTTCCTAATTATTTTAGATTTCCCTCTTGCCCCTTTTTATTTAAACTCAAAAAGGCAAGTGCAGAAACTTACCCCTTTTCCCTTTTTTTCTTTCTAATGAATAAAATTTTAATTATCATAATAAGTAAATCTATTATTTCCCCTTTTTAAATTTTATCCCAAAATATTTTATAAATCAATTTAATTGCTTACCCCCTTCTTGTCATAAGATTGATGAACAATTTGGTGTAAGAGCGAGTGTTAGGGTTTGTGCAGAACGAGCGTTAGGGTTCGGGCAGAGAGACTCATGACGGCGCCAGGGGGCGGGATCCCCGCCCCCCCTTCGATCGCAGATGCTTTTCGCAGGCTTATTCACAGTCGTGGGAAGCAGACTTCTCCCCCTGAGATTCCGAAATTCATCAAAAAACTG
>ML790823.1:326478-346911 GCA_009831015.1 Picea engelmannii | reverse complement strand
CACAACCAGAGCACTCCCCCAAAACTCAGGAACTGGGAAATTCGCTTGCCGGAACAAGAATTCCTGAGATGGAGATCGTCCTTAGAGGACTGGTGGCTCCTGTTCGACGGAGCCTCGAAGGGTAATCCTGGTGAGGCAGGAGGAGGAGGAATCCTTATTGAACCCAACGACTCTACTAAGCTATCCTTTGCCTGGGGCCTAGGGTACGCTTCCAACAACCAGGCCGAATTCCTAGCCCTCTGGCAAGGGATAAATCAAGCTCTCAAACTCGGCATTAATAAGATCAAAATCGCGGGGGATTCAAAACAGGTCATAGACGCCATCAATCTTAATAAACCCCCTAAGGATATGCGCCTGGCTCAGCTTCACAACAAGATTCGTATTCTCTTGGACCAAATTCGGGAATATAAGGTCTATCACGTGCTTAGAGACTTGAACAGGGATGCAGACAAAGAAGCGAACAGAGGATCCCTGCAAATCAAAGGACAAATCCTAATCAATGAGGAAATATCCTATTATCCGATTCCCTAGAAAGCAGCGGACGTTTGGTCAGGCTCCTTCACATCATTCTGATCTTATTTGGAGAGGACAGCAGCGAACTCATCCAGCCGGACGGACAAGAATCCAACAGAGAAATCTGAGACCATGCTTCCCCTGGAAAAATCATGATCAGGGTCAGATGAGCCCGTGGTTAAAAAGACATCCGCTCCTCACCATCTCAAACACGAAGCCAAGCTCGCAGGTCACAGGAAGCAAAGGCAATTTCGTTTTGAGCTTTTCAGACATGGACTCGAGTCCCCAAACCCCCCTCACGCCCAAGGAGCGCATAGAATTGATCAGGAGCGAGCTGGAGAGCATCCGGGCCTCCACCAACCAGTTAAAGTGGGACAATCTAAAGATGGAAATGGAAGACATCAAAGATGAGCTCTCTGATGAACTGCACGCTGGGCTGAAGGATGYCGCTAACCTCATGGGCAACCTAGGGCAACGWCTTTGCAATCTGGAGCAGAAGGTGGAGGCTTTAACCAACGCATTCAGCAAGATCGCTGAAGCCTCTGCTGAAGCGACCACGAGCACTGGAAAAAAAGGAAAACGTTAATGATGTGGCTTCAGTCTCAGTTAGTAAAAATACCAAGCCAGAATTTTGAATGTATGTCTCATCTAGTTTTAAAAGCATGTTGATGGCACAGTTATCTGGCTGGAGAATGTATTACAGAGCGGTAGCTCTGATCGAATATGTACGGGTTCGGCAGCCCCCTCTGCCTTACTATAATTAATGATCCATACTCGTTTGCGTTAAAAAAAAAAGATTGATGAACATTATCATTATTATATATATATATATTAAAGAAAAAAAATTATCACCAGTAAAATTTAGACCTAGACCTTATTTTCCTAGGCTGAGCGACATTTTTTTTAAGGGAAAGGTTTCAAATCTTCCTTAACACTTTATTTGTCCTAAAGCCATCTAGGTTTATCCAATTATTAAATAACCATGCGACGTGCCCTTAAGGACGCACTACATGCTCCAAGGGTGCCACTCGCCTCTTTCCATTTTTCTTGCGCGACGTGCCCTTCAGGATGCACCACATGCTCCAAGGGTGTCACTCACCTCTTTCGATTTTTCTTACGCGACGTGCCCTTCAGGACGCACTACGTGCTCCAAGGGTGCCACTTGCCTCTTGACTAACTTGGTAGACATCAAAAACCCCTGGAGTCAATACTCCGCCATGTGATCTTGTGGGAGACTAAGGGCCTCTAAGGAATAAGGCCCCTACCTTATTGTGCGCCCCTTAGAATCATCGTGAGTGACTGTCACAGTCTTCCCTCACAACATCGTGGGTCCTCTCGAACTAGGTAATCGTTAACCTACAATTCAATCCACGGCGGGAGTGCTAGTAGGCTATGGCAGGGCTGTTGTCCACACCTCTCCCTCAACATCTCTAGTAGTTGAGAGTGACCCCTCTACTCCACATGTGAATCTGGTCGGAAAGCTATCGTAAGCCTGCATCATCAACGAATCATGTCATAAATATATCCATATCATATCATCTAATCAGATGCACTAATATCACATATAAAACAATCAAACCCCATTAGTTCACTCCCCGACTCGATCCGGAGTCCAAGGGGTTCCATCGATGCCTCTGCATCCTCGAGGTCCGAAATCCTGCACACTCAGTAAAACTGAGTCAATAGCACCTGTCTAAGTCAATGTAGCAAAACAACATGACATCAACCCATAATGCCTCGTAATCAAAATCAAATGTTTTAATAGCATAATAATTTGGATCACTTGCTAGCAAGTGTCCTCAAAGAATAAGTTTGCTTAGTGCGCAAGAGCGGGATGTTACACCATACTTGTGTGATATCGTTAAATTTACTTATGTATGTCAATTTGATTCACATATTTGAATTTATATATATATAACATGTATAATTTGATCCTATAACTACCTTGTTGCAACATTTTCTTGATCTCCTTTTGCAGATTAGTTCGGTGATCTAGATTATTTTTGGCACGAAATGAGAGCGGAGATATAACACATAAATAAATAGAGTTATTGCAAGAGAGACAATAATATAATATAGATATATCAGAAATATAACAAGAGGCATATATATATACAGTAATACACAATTTCTATTAATGTGCAAAATGTACAGAACTGTAAAAATACAGAGTGAAAGACTCGCTAGAATGGTGGCAGCTTATCTTTGAGAAGAGATGTGACAGATACTCACATTCACAAGAACATGGATTACAATGAGGCTCTAAAGTACTTTTTAACATAAAGAAAATCCAAAACCCTAACCTCAGAAGATGAAAATCCAACAATTTTGTGGATGTTGTTTTGGGTAGTTTGGTGTATCAACTTCCCATGGGCGTAACTTTGGCATACGATCTTCGTTTGAGACGCCTGATAGCTTGTTGGAAAGGTATCATCGAGGGGATTCATTTTGGAAATCAATGATAGCCTTTGGCTATTATTGAGGTGTTTGATCCCAAAAAAAATTCATTTAGGCCCTCAAAATGGCCACGAAAGTTTAGGAACCGAAAACCTACTAAAAATAGTAAGTTGCCAGAAGATTGTTTTGTGCCAGTTGGAAAACGTGGGTGGCCACCGATATCCACTTAGATCATTCAGGTAGAGAGAAAAAGAAGATCGAGGGTCGAGAGCGAGGAACGACATCAACCAATAGGATACAAGGTGTGATATTCTTTCTCCTCTATACTTAGATAGTTATTTCATTGCAAGTTTTGTATGCAAGGGTAGGTTCTGTCTTTTGTATATGATCAAGCTTTGTTGTGACATGACCCAAAGTCACAAGGGAAAAATCCCATAACAACCATCTCCTTGTGTTAGTGGGAGAGGGAGGATTAGTAGCTATATATGGATAATGTTTAGTGGAGTTAAGTGTAGTTACATATTGTCCCCAATTAAATGGTGACATCTCTTTAATATTGTGGTGTGTCAACACAATATTAAGTTTGATTATTATTTATGCTATAATCGAATACCATCGCACCACTGTAAGTGGGATGTAGTCTAAATGTTCTACGTTTTGGTCCTTTTCCGAGGATATTTTCTGGGGATATTTGCTAGAAATACAACAAGAACTTGTTGGATTTGTATATTTGAGTGGTTAATTCTGTATAATCCGAGTGCCCCATGGGTTTTTCAACACACTGAATCCATTTATGCATTCAGAAATACAATTTAAACAACAAAAAATTGTGATTTCATGCAAATTTATATCATTGAATTTCAACGAAAAGAGCCAAAACGTACAACACTTAGACAATGGTTCATAACATCTTATTCCTCATATAGTAAGAGTTTAAATACAAATTGATTAAACAGTGGATTCAATGGTTGAACGGTTGATTCAAGGGTTTTTAATTGGAACTAATAAAAAAATAACTAATAAAAATGCACTTAAATCATTATCAATAACTTAAAATTAACTTTATCATTTTTATATTAAATAGAAATAAGAAAATAATGGTGATGGATAAAACACTATAGTTATATACATTACAAAATATGATGTTTTTTTATATGGTTGCAAAACAAAGTTGACATTTTTTTTATCATAATATCAATTATGCTTGGCCACCGGTATGGCCAATAAAAGAAAAGAATCATTCATATAGTAATTTATTTAATTTGGGAGTAAATGGACAAAAGATCGATATGAAAGAAGAAAGATTATTCTTTCACATTCAAAAGAACTAAGAGAGGATGGTCAAATATGAATTTCCACATGATTATATTTGCATAGATGACATATATTCTTTACGCATATAATTATGTTTACCCACTCTTGATTAAATATATGTTCTCTTTCTTTTGTTATGATTGGAAATCTTAAGACTTTGATATAGGAATTCCCATGGTTGATTAGAATAGAAAAATATGATTATGTTTTTTACTTAAACATCTAATACTTAACTCGTGCTAAATTGTATGTGTTGAATACCCTAATTTTCTTTTTATTCTTTGTGTTTGTCCTATAAAAAAAAAATCAAATTAATTTTTGGAATATATGTATTTTTTTTTGGAAGTGTTATATCACAATTTAAAAATCTTTTTTTTAACATTGATATGTTATTTTATTTATAAAATAAAATGCACATTAATACAACTGCTTAGTACATAAACGATGAAATTTTTTGATACAAATTTGTATTGTAAAGAACAATTTATACTTTCACTGGAGATTTTTACAAAGCTTTTAATATTATGTTTGTTATTTTTAAAAGTTAAGAAACTTAGTTAAGACCTAAAATAAGGAGGTCAAGCATTAGTACAAGGTTTGGGGCCTTAACATAATCTAACAATTTATTTTTGTAAATTTGTAGGTAAATGTGTAAGGCCATAAAAGCTATAACGTCAATTTCTTTTTTTAAAGGTAAATGAATAAGGCTATAAAAGCCATAACATGAAGAAATGACGAGTGCATTTTAAAATTAATAAAAAATAATGTACAAAATTATTATTTTTAATAAATTTATATTTTTGAATGAGAGGTTTGTTGTTTTTATAATTTCTAACCCTTGTGGTCATCATGTTGAACTTCAACCTTAAGGAACAAATTCAGAAAACTTGTAGGTGGAAATTTTTGATCTCAATAAAAAAAATAAAATCAAATGAGAGTGCACACATTCTAGGAATACACATGTGCATCCCTAGACCGTGTATGTGTTCCATTTAATACACTCTATTTTATAACATACAATTCCACTACTCCTCAACCTTTTACAAAAGAGAATCTTGATCCCTAAATCATATACGCGGGTGTGTAAAGGGAAAGGCGTGCACATTGTTATCACATATAGTTATCAAGGCCAGGAGGTTGCCCAAGTTTGCGGCCTGTGCAAGAAGCGTCAAAGCACAACACTTAGAGAAGTTTGATATGGACTCAAATCAAGTGAGTGAGCAATATCAGCTTTCAATGGCGAAAATCCATCTGGGTGATCAGATCGACAGCCATCGGGCGATCGGGATCATAAATTTGCACGAAGTTTAACATCAGAAGGAGGTCTGAAATCGCGAGGTAAATCCTAATTGTTGGTGCTGGGAAGGGCAGGTGGCAACAGATTAGCATTTCGCAGACTCGCAGGATGGAGTAGTCAAAGGACAGAGTCATGAGGACTCGCGAAACGTGAAGTCGCGAAATGATCTGGGCCATCTATTTTAGAAGGACATGTGGCACAAGATCAACATGGAGAAAGTCGTTTCAGAAAATCTCAAGTGAGAAATGTCGATAGTCGAGGTCCCAAAATGCCGATATCCGAGGTCCCAAAATGTCAATAGCCGAGGTCCCAAAATTCCAATAGCTGAGGTCCAGAAATGTCAATGTTAATCTAAGTCATTGGATCGAGGAAAACAGTGGATTGTTGATCTAACACTGGCAAAGTCAGAAAATCAGGAATCGGGAGAGGGGAGGTGAGTAGTCTTTCAACTTCCCGAGACGCGAAATCCCGATACGATGAATATTAGATCTAGATCGTCCAAACCAGAGGGGCACATGGTAGCAGATAATGCGAAATCATGATTTCACGAGTCAGAGGTTTTAGCACGGAGCAAGGTGTAAGTTCTCAAAACTCGAAATCGTGAAGCGCCCAAGATTGATCCTAGGGTCACCGACTGTGTTCAGGTGGAAGGCGGTGCCAAGAGAGAAGTGCTCATCGTGAGGAGCCTCAGTCGTCGGATGCATAGCAGATCCAGTCGTCCATCTGAGTTAGTCAATTTCGTGAGTTTAACCATCGGGATATTGGGAATCAAGTGCAGAGAGGACTCCCGAAACGCGAAATCCTGAAATATCATATGGGATAAGCGTTGGGTCATGGCCCGAGGTCGCATGCAGGTAAAGGTGTCGAGTTCACATGAGATGTGCTAAGGGCCGAAACGCCAGTGTTGGCCACAAAAAGAGGTCGTTGCATTCTCCAGGTGCCAAGTCGACTCAGCCTTGTTCAAATCCCGACGAAAGCAAATAATGGAAGATAGGTTGGTGGTTGAAACCTTATCTCACCCTATAAATGGAAGGCATGGAAGGCCCGGCCGTGGGGACTGAACCGTCAGCCCCTGGTACCCCTGCAAGCAGACTTTCCTACAGGCCCATGTTGATCCGAGATTGCGTTTGACAGAATAATGCAAGTGCATACTGATAGAAGAAGATGCAGACGCAAAGTTTTGAATGTAATAACCAAGTCACACTCCTGGTGTTGGTAGTGGCTCTGAGTATAAATGCTCAGTTTTGATAATTTTTTATGGTCGATGGTTGAGCTAGGATCCCGTATTGTAAAGTTTTAATGAAGCTCTGGTTCTCCTGGTTATGTATCTGTATTTGAGGCTTTTTGTTTAATGTAATTCACCTTCTTTTCGTATCTCTATAAACAAATGTGTTAGAACACTTAGGCATGGAGGATCCAGTCAAGGGTAGTTATATTTTTGTGATGTAGGTTTGATCACAGTGACATCGCGACAAGTTTTAAACAGTTTCTATGTTGTCTTTTCCCTCCAATGCTGAATGACTCAGGCATGGATGATCCAGTCGTTTGTTGTTATTGAATTGTGATGTATGTTTGATTTTAGTTCACTAATAATTTCATTCAGTTCCTTAGAACTCTGAACCAAGAAGATATTGTCTTCTAAGTTTTTCCTCTTTAGGTTGTTGGAAGACTGGATGTCCATAGAAAACCTCTTCATTCTCCTCAAGTTCTTCCCCCTACTCACCTTTACTACAACTTACTAACTGAAGTTAGATCGAGACCTCATCTGCTTATGCATACCAGCCCAGTTTTCTGATTTGAAGCGATATAATCTTGATATTGCATCCATTAGACCACCCTTAAATTTATTCATTGTGACATACAAATTTATGGGTACTGGGCTTACCTCTACTGCAATCCAGAGGTGACTTCCGGTGCTAACATTTCTAGCGTCGTTGTCGGGGACGAATTGAATATTTTCCCTGGGTAGAATGACAATGATCTTATGATTCTAAAAGTGCATCAGATATCAGAACCATTGAAGATTGCATTTGCACCTAGTGACTTCACTGTGGCAATTCCATTGTCTCAACTCCACTGTTTCAGTCTGGCTGCTTCTGGCTACACCTGGTAGCCCCTCGGAGAACACAATGATCAGATCTGGTATTTGATGGTTAACAAATACCAGACACACTCATTATGCACATCATTCACCTGGTGACTCCATGGTTGAAGGATCGATTGGCGATTCCACTGGTTCGAAATGGAAAAAATCTTGGCTCGAAGGTTTTCTCCCTTCAATTTCTCTATTGTTCCTGGATTTCCCAATGTCGTTCCTGCTCCGAATGAATGGGTTGATTTTTTGCCCATATTTAGAGAACATAAAGAGGACAACCCTGCTCAACATCTCCATGAGTTTCATGAACTCATGCATCAGCGGGAGACACATCATGAGGATGTATTGATGAAAATGTTCATGTTCACTTTAGCGGGGGATGATCGTGAGTGGTATCATTCTTTAACCCCTGCTAGCATTTCTTCACTGGGAGAATTTCATGCAGCTTTGAGCGCTCATTGTCAGAAGTTGTATCCCTCTGATTTAATTTGTCATAGATGTTGTGAGGGATACAACGACAATATTCAAGATACAGTTGCTTCCTACGCTAGATGTGAGGATGAGCCTGATAACTTGGATCAGAAATCAATTCTTTCTCTTCCCCATTCATCTGCATAAGAGGAAAGTTGTAAGGATGAGGACCAGGAGGAGGAAGATTCTTTGGGTAGGCTGATGGAGCTGGTAAAATCACTCTCTACCAAAATAGAAAGGTTCAAAATTGAGGAAAGCGCAGAGGATTTTCCAGTCCTTAAATCAAATGTTCTTGGCAGCTCTACTGAGGATGATGATGAAGATTTCATAGTTGTAGAGGCCTTGCATTATTCTCCTGATGTGCCTTTTGTTTCAATCTTTGATGATTATTCGAATGAGGAGCAGCAAAGCCCTACATCACAATTTTCTGACCTGGGGAGCATCCCTCCTGTATATGACAGCTACGAATAAGATTCTGAGCTGGATATGCAGGATTTACAGGAACATACAGAAAAGCCTCATCCTCTATTCATTAAATAAAATTATCATGAGGAAATCATCCATCCTGGGCCTGCGGAAGACGAAGAGCAAATCTTTCCCACAGGTCTTGTTTATGATGATTGTGAATTTGACCCTTGGGAGAGCCAAGAAGAAGAACCAAAGGAATAGCAGAAGGGGCAGTTTATCTCTTGTCCGAAGCCTGCAAGTGAGCAACCATCATCTGAGTTCAGTCAACCTGCATCAGCCTATCACCCACCTGAGCTTGCCAGAGAAATATGGCAGCGTGTGAGCAGCGGTGTAGCAGAGAAGGTTGTATGTTATAAATTTTTTGGAGTTTGTCGCTTGTCCTATGAGCCTATGAAGGAATACATGGAGTTGTATTTCCTTCATGTTTTGAAACCGCCCAGATTTATCCTGACCTCATCATTAGGAGGAAAGCTTAAGAATGTAATTGTTCTGTTGTCACAGTTGCATTATCTGTTATCAATCATGGACAGAGTGAAGGAGCTTCCAGTTAGGAAGTTACTTGAATGGATATGGTGGAAATTTGCTTTCACCTAGCACTGTGTAAAAATCAATTAGTTTAGGACTATATATAAATAAGCTCCTTGGAGAATGTGTATTTATTTTCATTTTTACTTATCGGCCTATATTTTTCAGCAGGATGTTTTGAGCTTGACTCCATAGCCCAGTGTATAAGGTGAATGGAACTACTTGTTCTTGACAGCTCCCAGGTAGCATGCCATCCCCTATAGAGCCAAATGTTATCACATATAGTTGTCAAGGGCAGCAGGTTGCCCAATTTCGCGGCCTGCGCAAGAAGCGTCAAAGCGCAACACTTAGAGAAGTCTGATATGGACTCAAATTAAGTGAGCAAGCAAGATCAGCTTTCAACGGCGAATATCCATCAGGGTGATCAGATCGACAGCCATCGGCGATCGGGATCATAAAGTTGCATGAATTTTAACGTCAGACAGAGGTCCGAAATCGCGAGGTAAATCCTAGTTGTTGGTGCTGGGAAGGGTAGGTGGCAATAGATTAGCATTTTTTTGACTCGCAGGATGGAGAGGTCAAAGGACAGATTCATGAGGACTCGTGAAACGTGAAGTCTTGAAATGATCTGGGCCATCTATTTCAAAAGGACACGTGGCGTAGGATCAGCATGGAGAAAGTCGTTTCGGAAAAGCTCAAGTGAGAAATGTCGATAGCCGAGGTCCTGAAATGTTGATAGTCCAGGTCTAGAAATGTCAATGTTAATCTAAGCCATTGGATCGAGGAAAATAGTGGATCGTTGATCTAACACTGGCGAAGTCAAAAAATCGAGAATCGGGAGAGGGGAGGTGAGTAGTCTTTCAACTTCCTGAGACGCAAAATCCTGATATGATGAAGATTATATCTGGGTTGTACAAACTAGAGGGGAACGTGGTAGTAGATAATGCGAAATCACGATTTCGTGAGTCGGGGGTTTCAACATGGAGCAAGGTGAAAGTTCCCGAAACGTGAAATTGCGAAGTGCCCAAGATTGAGCCCAGGGTCACAGGTTGTGGTCAGGTTGAAGGCGGTGGAAAGAGGGAAGCGCTCGTCATGAGGAGCCTCAGTCATCGGATGCATAGCAGATCTAGTCGTCCATCTGAGTCAGCCAATTTCACGAGTTCAAGCATCGGGATATTGGGAATCAAGTGCAGAGAGGACTCCCGAAATGCGAAATACTGAAATATCATATGGGATAAGCGTTGGGTCATGGCCCGAGGTCACATGCAGGTRAAGGTGTCAAGTTCACGTGAGATGTGCTAAGGGCCGAAACGCAAGTGTTGACCACAGAAAGAGGTCATTGCATTCTCTAGGTGCCAAGTCGACTCAACCTTGTTCAGATCCTGACAAAAGCAGTTGATSGAAGGTAGGTTGGTGGTTGAAACCTTAGCTCACCCTATAAATGGAAGGCMTGACCATGGGGACTAAACCGTCARCCCCTGGTACCCCTACGAGCAGATTTCCCTGCAGGCCCATGCTGATCTGAGATCGCGTCTAATAGAAGAATGCAAGTGCRGASTGATAGAAGAAGATGCAGACGCAAAGTTTTGAATGTAATAGCCAGGTCACATTTCTGGTGGTGGTAGTGACTCTGAGTATAAATACTCAGTTTTGATGTTTTGTTATGGTCGATGGTTGAGCTAGACTCYCGTATTGTAAAGTTTTAATGAAGCTTTGGTTCTCCTGGATATGTATCTATATTTGAGACTTCTTGTTTAATGTAAGTCAGCTTCTTTTCGTATCCCTGTAAATAGCTGTGTTAGAACACTCGGGCATGGAGGATCCAGTCGAGGGTAGTTATGTTTTTGTGATGTAGGTTTGATCATAGTGACATCGGGAACAGTTTTAATCAGTTTATGTGTTGTCTTTTCCCTCCAACGATGAATGACTCGGGCATGGATGATCCAGTCGGGTTGTTGTTATTGAATTGTGATGTATGTTTGATTTCAGTTCAGTGATAATTTCATTCAATTCCTTAGAAATCTGAACCAAGAGGATCTTATCTTCTGAGTTTTTCCTCTTTAGGTTGTTGGAAGACCGGATGTCCATAGCATACCTCTTCATTCTTCCCCCTACTCACCTTTACTACAACTTACTGACTGAAGTTAGATCAGGACCTCATCTACTTATGCATACAAACCCAGTTTTATGAGTTGAAGCGATATAATCCTGAGACTGCGTCCATTAAACCACCCTTAAATTTATTCATTGTGACATACAAACTGATGGGTACTGGTCTTACCTCTGCTGCAATCCAGAGGTGACTTTTGGTGCTAACACACACCTCCAAAAACATGAAGATATGGGTTGTACAATAGATCATACTTTGTCAGGTTTATCTGCAGTTGTATTTCTCTTAGTTGTACATTATCCATGTCATGGGAGCCCCGATTTTAGCATAATAAAATCATTCTTAGCAATGGTTTTCCCTCCAGGGTTTTTCCATGGGTATCTACCCAAAATATTGGTGTTTATGTGTGCATGATTTGGTTTCCAATTTTGCTTCTGCTATCTTTATTTGAGTTGAATATTCCAACAATGTATTTTTGTTTTGTGAGTTGCTAATCTGATTTGCAATAAGGAAATCACTAGATAACAAGATACCTAGGTGCTGGAGTAAGAGGTTTTCAACACGGTATCAGAGCGCATGCTCTAAACGTAAGTCGGTTCTGAGATTTGTAGCATTTGATAGAAGATCTATCATATATGTAGGAGATATTAGGAGATCCATAACTAGCAAGTAGAAATCATAGGATGAATTTTAGGGAAACAATCGTACTGAGGAAAACCTAGGGTTTTGTAGGTTTACGGGGTTGTATGCAGGTCATAGTAGGGATAGGAACGTACATACATGATTATCTTTAGGGACAAGAACATATACACGGGTTGTAGTAAGCACATGCATGTACATACGTGTGTTTCAGTGGTGATATGCATGTACAAGTCTGTACTAGTTAGTATAGGGGTAGTTTTCAGCAACAGGTTATTTCTAGGGTAGTTTCTCAGGTCTCGGGGATGGAAACAAAATCGTTGAGAGTTGAAGAAATATTGGATAGAGCATCCAACTTCCTATCTTGGAAAGAAAGAGTGACTTTGGCGTTAAAGGAGTATGACCTTTGGGAGTTAGTGGTAAAATTAGTTGCTCCACTGACAGATCCTGCGGACTTGGTAGCTCACCAGAAGAAGGAGATCAAAGTTGAGAAGGTACTCTTGGATTCAATGAAGGATCATATAATTCCTCACTTATATGAGAAGAATCCAACCAAAGAGATGTTTGATGCCTTGGTAGGTTTATTCCAAATCACTAACATGAATAGGAAGATGGTCTTAAGGAATAAACTCAAATCTATGTATATCTATAGATGTAAAATTGTTACCAACTATCTCATGAGGATCACACAGGTTCATGATCATCTTGCAACCATAAGGGAGAAAATGGAGGATGCAGAGCTCGTGAATGTGGCATTGAGTTTCGATGGTGTGATTTGGCTTCAAATTTACTTCACACTATGGCACAATACAACTCAATGGTGGCATAATACAATTTTGAATTTGAAAGGGATGGGACACACCGAATTGGGCAAAGATAAAATGACTATCGGGTTGGGTATCCACCCCTATTTCTAATGGTGGTGGTCGGCAGCGCCTTCAGCTACATTTTCTTATTCCTTAGCAGGCAGAGGTGAAAGAGGTGGGTGTTCGGTGAGCATGTGATACGCATAAGTGGTAAAGAGGCAGTTCAGTGGTAGAGAGGCTTGTTCAAAATGCACGGTTGCGGGAATCATAGCTAAGCCTCCTTCCCTCGCGATTTATTATAAGAACTATGTGTTGTGATATTAATATCACAGCACATAGTTAAAATGAGCTATATTAACTTTTATCTCTATACTTTTGAAATAGAAACGCCCCACATAGTTGCATTATTATTCTCCTTTGTAACAAGATAGACATAATTTGATTCTCTATACTCTATCAAGAAATATATAGTTTTCAACATCTTATTGATGTACTTTAATTTCTATACTTTTGAACTAGAATCATTCTACATAGTTGCATTTATTACTCTTCTTTGTGAGAAGAAATAATTGTTTCCATAAGCACAACGTCACAAGCCTTCATTATTGTTATTGATATGGTGAAGATAAACTTGTCCTCATTCTAGCTCCATAATAATATTAAATACTTATTGCGTTGAGGGGTAATACTTTCCAGTGGGTTATTGATTTCATGGGTCTAGACATCATTTAATACACAAAATAGTTTCATAAGTATAATGATTTTCAATATGTTACCACATTAGATGGTACAAATATTCATTATAATTCTCTACTTTTCTTTTTAAATTGAGAGAAAATAAACATGCAAAGTATGGAAAAATGATAATATCGATAACTCGTGTTGTAAACCCTGGACTCCTCTACTAATCTCGTCATGTGCCCCTTATCATGGAGGGGAGCCCAAGCTCCAACATAGATAACTCATGTTGTAAACCCCATCCTTATCTCCTAATCCCTTCATGTATCTATTTTGTGGAGGGAATCCCAAGGCCCCACTCCCACCCTTTTGCTCAAGAAACAACCACATTCACATTCAAGGCACTAGCATTGCAAGAAAAACCTAGGTCAAGAAAAAAAATTCCCCGCATTACGTTTCATGAAAAGAATGTAAGTAGCTTGTGTCTTGTAGTGAAATTTAGTGTTATTGTCACTAAAGAACTTATATTCAAGGATACCAAACTTATCAGGTAGTTTAATGGCCCTTGAACAAGCCCGAAAAGACTTAATACTTGAAGCTTGGATATAGTTACATTGGGCTCCTTTGACTCATGGAAAGATTAACCGCTTTTATTGTGCAAAATTTTTTTACTCTTTTATCTTTGAACACAAGGAAGACATATAAAATCCTTAGGGGGGTTCGTTTTTAGGTTCAAATGGAATAAATACTTAAACCAAACATTGGTCTCTCAACTTTGACCTTGAAGATGAGATCTCTAAGATGGTGCCTACATGGGTGTGTTTTCCTACCCTTTACTGATTTCGTGGGATGATTAAACATTGGTCTAAATAGGGAATATGTTAAGACAATATATAGACAAATATAAAGCTAAATCAAGAATTTATGATTGCACAAGAATCTGTTTTGAGGTTGATTTGGAAAAGGTTTACCCAAGTCACTAGAAATATAATCGCAGGGTTGAATCCATGTTCATAAGCTTCACTACTAACAAATCCCCTTCAAGTGTAACTTTTATCATGGTTGTGAGAACTTTTCCAAAGAATCCTTGAAAAAGAAGTTCACATCCCCTCTCCTCTTGTTAAGGAAGACAATGTCTTCATGAAAGTTGTCAATCCAAAGAAGAAAAAACGCAATCACATGTGCAACAACATAACCAACAACCACTTGAATCTGGAAATATTTTTTCTATATTTTTTATAGATTAGGGGATTCGTAACTGGATAGAGTGACCTAGGCTAGGCTTGGGGATCAAATTGACAAGTTTCCACTATACCCCTAGGATATATGAAGAAACCCACAATTCACATATATGAAAAACTCATGACTCAACCTAGATTTGATATGTTCTTAAATGTCCCAAGATGTCCTTATCAACAAGTGTGCCTACCCTTTCATCCAAGCCACTTCAAGCCAACATGTCATTGCGGGATTTGAACCCAAGTGGGGAGGTTAAAAAAACCACTCCCCACAAATATAGCTATGACCCTGTGACAAAAATAATTTTTTTGTATTATAGGATGACCAACAACAAGACATAGTACAACCAAATAGTCCCAATGACATCCAAGGAATTTTTATTTGAGGGAAAAACAACAAAGAACAATCCCATGAAGTGGGAGAAAACCCAAATGACGAAACATGGAATTATGTTAAAGTAGTCCCCAAGGCCTCAAATATTTGATCTCCACAACCTATGAACACCTTTGGTGGCATATCCAAAGGGTATAATATTCACCCATTCAAGTCTTCTATGTCCTCCCCTCACTTGAAAATACATTGACCTCCTCGTATTTAATGGAAAGACTACATAAAAAAAATAGGAAAAAAACATCACAAAGAAACAAGGGAATTTGAAGCAAATAGAAACAAGGCACTCAAAATGCCAACAACCATTAATTGGGCCTAATCCATGAGTTATTATCATGGCATTGTAAGGGTCTAAATATGAAGCTTGAAAAGAAAAAAGTCTTTAAATTCCTTAATTGATTTTGAAATCATGTTATGGTTATGCTACAAGAAACAAAGTTTAGTGTTGATTCCTTCTTTGTAAAAAATTGGATTTTGAAGAGAGTTGAATGGAAAACAAAGCAGGCTAGAGGGTTCTTTGACGAGGGTGTAGCTAGTAATTCTATGGGACTGAGAATGAAATAAAATTAGAACACTAGATCACATTGAGATATATATTAATCCAAATTGAACAATGCTTTCATATTATAAATGTGTATGCTCATGTGATGTCGTGTGAAAAAAGAAACATTGGTCCTCTCTTCATTGTTGAGATTTGGGTACCTTGGAAAGTAGTCCCCTTGTGTTTGTGAGCCTCTGGGAAATACTTTGTACTATGTACCATGTACTTTATGTCTAATTTCACTTTGACTTAGAATATTTAAGTCAAAAGTGAAATTTGGTCATTTTAGCCTAAAATGACTATTAATTCACTTTGTGGGTTAATTGAGGGACATAAAGAGAAACTATGGAAACTTGAGTAAAGTGGGTTTTGAGTTGAGATTATTTTGGAGAGATTTGAACTCTTGATTAGAGGTGGGATGATATGATCTCATCCACCCATCTTTTAGGTTTCCTTATGTTTCCTTAAGATGGGCGCATAGGGCAAGGAGAGGCTCATTCTCACTTGTATGTTCACCAAAGGATCTTGGAGAAGGGAAAGGAGATGGGAATGGAAGCATTGGGAGAGGAGATCTTGGGTGCCTCCATTCATGGAGATCTCATGGAGGCTTAGGGCCCATATTATTTGTGGTGATCACACTTGCTTGGAGGAGGGTGCACCATGGGAGGGGAGCACATAGCTAGCAGGGAGAAGTTTTACTTGGAGGAAGTCAGATTTGATTGTTTCAATGGAGAGGCAGCACACAAGAGAAGATTGTGGTGCAAGGGTTTATTCTTTAAATCATCTAGGTTCAAGGGCGCTTCACTTCAATGGATAGAGAAACAAAGGGAGAGGGTGCACTAAGCTTGGGCACATATCTCCTTGGATCCTTTGGCAAGGCTCGAGAGGAGATTTCTTTGTATACAGGTTCCATCATATTGTATTTGTTGTTGTATCTCATGCTTTATAAACCACTTATATATACTTCCATTCCAAACTGGTTTTCCCCGGGGGGATTTTATCCAGGTTCATGTTGACCAAAAATACTTGTGTTCATTTCAAGCATGCTTAGAATTGTAAATCATCATTTAGAGTTGTAAATATCTAGAGGTAGTGTTATTTGTTTTGAGTATATTGCATGTGCTAACATTGGGATAATATAAAACTTGCAAGGGCACCTCAAAAGGACACTTAACCACCAAAAGTGTGAGCGGAAAATACTTGATTGTTTGTTGTCCTAAAACAATAGCTAAGGACAGTCTTGAAGATAAAAATTAGAGCCAAAAATATGGTCAAAAACAAACCTAGATAGCAGCCTCATAGGACCTCAGAAAATCTAAATGGTATCAGAGCCAATGGTGTCTTAGACTTACTGATTTTTTAGCATTGAGTGGACCGTTCGGGGCAGTTTTGGGATAGCTTGTTGGCAGATTTTTGGACAGCTTGTTGGCAGTGTTTTCGGACAGCTTGTGGGCAAATTTGTTGGACATCCTGTAGGATTGTTTTGGACTTGTGTTTTCAGCCTCTTTTCACACCTATTTGGATAGGAGTGAGGCTGATTTGGACAGATTCTTTTCACACCTGTGTGGATAGGAGTGAGGTTGTATTTGACAACCTATTTTCGAAACAATTTTCTAGGAGTGAGGTTGTGGTGTTGTTGCCTCTTTTCACAACTGTGTTGACAGGAGTGAGGTAGTACTCTTGTGTTGTTTTAGCATTAGTGTGATATTTATAGGAAAACCATGTCGGTGTCCTAGATGCAAGTATCTAAGGATGGGATAGATGGAAATAGCAACTGGTCCCCTTGGAAGAC
Source organism: Picea engelmannii (assembly GCA_009831015.1). Taxonomy (NCBI): domain Eukaryota; kingdom Viridiplantae; phylum Streptophyta; class Pinopsida; order Pinales; family Pinaceae; genus Picea; species Picea engelmannii. The sequence goes on along the minus strand of ML790823.1, from coordinate 329,636 downwards.
CGTGATCATTTTCATCTTAGAGGACCTCGAACTATGGGATATAGTTGGGGCTCCTGTTGTTGTTCCTCCTATCACTACTCTCGTCATGGTGGTAGAGTTCAAGAAGAAGAACAACAAGATGAAAAGGACTATTTGTGACACAGTGTGAGTCCACGTCATTCCACATTTGACTGGTAAAGACTATGCATTTGAGATATGGGATTATTTATGCAAGATTTACCAGAGTTCTAACCAGAACCTAAAGATGGTTTTACAGGACAGGCTCAAGAGCATTAAGATGTTTGATTCTGAGTCGGTTACATCATTCCTTGACATATTCACTGAGATCATAGAGGAGCTTGCAGCCATTGGAGAGATAGTGTACCCGGACTTTATGGTGAGGAAATCCTTAAACAACTTTACCAAACCATGGGGCCCATTTGTTTGAGGCATTGTTTTCCGAGAGGTTATGCCTACTTGGGAGAGACTTTGGGATGCTTTTGTTCAGGAGGAGACAAGACTTGCCTTAGATGCCTCAGGACAACAGTGGATTACCCAAGGTGATGAGGACCTTTCTCTATGGACTAAGGGCAAGAAGAAGATCGGTCGAGGTGTTAGACAGGGTCCCAAGGGAGGGGCCGAACCACAACAGAGTGGAAGTGGGAAGGAGAGAGACATGAGCACAGTGAAATGATTTTCTTGTGGAGATATGGGTCACTATGCAAAATATTTCTCCCCTTGGAAGACAAAGATCATTTTCGTATTAGAGGACCTCGAACTATGGGATATAGTTGGGGCTCCCATTGTTGTTCCTCCTATCACTACTCTCGTAATGGTCTGAGAGTTTAGGAAGAATAACAACAAGGTGAAAAGGATTATTTTTTACAGGGTGAGAGACCACATCATTCCACATTTGACTAGTAAAGACTATGCATTTGAGATATGGGATTCTATATGCAAGATTTACCATAGTTCTAACCAGAACTGGAAGATGGTTTTGCAGAACAGGATGAGGAGAATTAATATGCTTGATTATGAGTCAGTTACATCATTCCTTGGCAGATTCACTGAGATCATAGATAAGCTTGCAGCCATTGGAGAGATAGTGGACCGAGGCTTTATGGTGAGGAAATCCTTAAACAACTTTACCAAACCATGGGGCCCATTTGTTCAAGGCATTGTTTCCTGAGAGGTTATGCCTACTTGGGAGAGACTTTGGGATGATTTTGTTTAGGAGGAGACGAGACTCACCTCAAATTCCTCAGGACAACAGCGGATTACCCAACATGATGAGGACCTTGCTCTGTCAACTAAGGGCAAGAAGAAGATTGGTCGAGGTGCTAGACAGGGTCCCAAGGGAGGGGCCAAACCACAGCAGAGTAACAGTGGGAAGGAGAGAGACATGAGCACAGTGAATTGATTTGCTTGTGGAGAGATGGGTCACTATGCAAGATATTGGTCCCCTTAGAAGACCAGGATCATTTTTGTCTTAGAGGACCTCGAACTATGGGATATAGTTGGGGCTCCCATTGGTGTTCCTCCTATCACTGCTCTTGTCATGGTAGCAAAGTTTAGGAAGAAGAAGAACAAGGCGAAAAGGACTATTTGTGATGGGGTGAGAGACCACGTCATTCCACATTTGACTGGTAAAGACTATGCATTTGAGATATGGGATTCTTTATGCAAAATTTACCAAAGTTCTAAATAGAACCGGAAGATGGTTTTGCAGGACAGGCTCAGGAGCATTAAGATGCTCGATTCTGAGTCGGCTACATCATTCCTTGGCAGATTCACTGAGATCAGAGATGAGCTTGCAGTCGTCGGAGAAATAGTGGACCCAGGATTTATGGTGAGGAAAGCCTTAAACATATTTACCAAACCATGGGGCTCATTTGTTCGAGGTATTGTTTCCCAAGAGGTTATGCCTACTTGGGAGAGACTTTGGGATTATTTCATTCAGGAGGAGATGAGACTCATCTCATATTCCTTAGGACAACAATGGATTACACAAGGTGATGAGGGCCTTTCTCTATGGACTAAGGGAAAGAAGAAGATCGATCGAGGTGCTAGATAGGGTCCCAAGGAAGGGGCCAAACCACAGTAGAGTGGAAGTGGGAAAGAGAGAGACATGAGCACAGTGAAATGCTTTGCTTGTGGAGAGATGGGTCACTATGTAGGATAGTATCCCAAGAAGAAGAAGAATCAACAAGATGACACTGCAACGACAGCAGAGGAGATTGAGTTCGTTGCTTAGTATGAGAGGGAGTGTGCATTCGTTAGTTCCTTGTCAATTGTTTCACCATCCAACGTTAGGTGGAGAGACAGAGTTGAGGAGGACCTATTGACTCATAGTAGTGATTCAAAGGGAGCTCAGACTTAGTTTTCATGGACACCATCATCGGGGGTGATTAGTCCACCCGGGACAGCTTCAGTTTCATAGTTTTTGAGACAAAGGGTTGGTGCAGGGGCTTCATAGCATCAAAGATTGAGGAGGAGGAGGAGCAAGGCACCACAGAGGCTTGACCACTCACTTGGCTACGGAGACAAGTAGATCAAGTTCTGAATCCACTTCAGGTGGAAGTCACTTGGTGAGAGGCCAAGTTGAGGATCTTGGTGAGATGTCGAGATCCAGGTACTCTTGGTGAGATACAAAGAGGGGGAGACTCTTGGTGAGATGTCAAGAGAGTGACTCTTGGTGATATTCCAGGAGTAGTGCCATTGGCGAGATCCCAGGAGGTAGAAATCCTCGGTGGGAGACCAAGGTTGAGATCTTTAGTTTGATACCAAGATCTAGGTGATCTTGGATAGGTGGAGATGCACTTCCATATATAGATCATGCAGATTGAGAAGATATGTGTTAGAGACTACTTTCATTGATCAGGGTACAACCATACTCAATGAGTATTTTCCAGTAAGCAACCATGTCCACTACAGGGATGAGATTGGGGGTGAAGGGCACTTTCCTCGGTAAGAGGGAGTGTTGAGATTTGGGTACCTTGGAAAGTGGTCCCCTTGTGTTTGTGAGCCTCTAAACATAAGTGGGAAATACTTTGTACTATGTACCATGTACTTTATGTCTAATTTCACTTTGACTTGGGATATTTAAGTCAAAAGTGAAATTTGGTCATTTTAGCCTAAAATGACTATTAATTCACTTTGTGGGTGAATTGAGGGACATA
>ML790823.1:288333-320375 GCA_009831015.1 Picea engelmannii | reverse complement strand
GATGCACTTCCATATATAGATCACGCAGATTGAGAAGATATGTGTTAGAGACTACTTTCATTGATCAGGGTACAACCATACTCAATGAGTATTTTCCAGTAGGCAACCATGTCCACTACAGGGATGAGATTGGGGGTGAAGGGAACTTTCCTCAGTAAGAGGGAGTGTTGAGATTTGGGTACCTTGGAAAGTGGTCCCCTTGTGTTTGTGAGCCTCTAAACAGAAGTGGGAAATACTTTGTACTATGTACCATGTACTTTATGTCTAATTTCACTTTGACTTGGGATATTTAAGTCAAAAGTGAAATTTGGTCATTTTAGCCTAAAATGACTATTAATTCACTTTGTGGGTGAATTGAGGGACATAAAGAGAAACTATGGAGAACTGAGTAAAGTGGGTTTTGAGTTGAGATTCTTTTGGAGAGATCTCAACCCTTGATTAGAGATGGGATGAGATGATATCATCCACCCATCTTTTAGGTTTCCTTATGTTTCCTTAAGAGGGGTGCATAGGGCAAGGAGAGGCTCATTCTCACTTGTATGTTCACCAAAGGAGCTTGGAGAAGGGAAAGGAGATGGGAATGGAAGCATTGGGAGAGGAGAGGATAGATTGGGTGCCTCCATTCATGGAGGGATCATGGAGGCTTAGGGCCCATATTATTTGTGATAATCACACTTTCTTAGAGGATGGTGCACCATAGGAGGGGGGCGCACAGCTAGCAGGGAGAATTTTTACTTGGAGGAAGTCAGATATGATTGTTTCAGTGGAGAGGCATCACACAAGAGCACATTGTGATGCAAGGGTTTCTTCTCTAGAGCATCCAGGTTCAAGGGCGCTTCACTTCAGTGGATAGAGAAACAAAGGGAGAAGGCGCACTAAGCTTGAGAAACAAAGGGAGAGGGCGCACTAAGATTAGATCCACATTGAGGTCAAAGATAGACCTAGATGGAAGCCTTATAGGACCTCAGAAAATCTACATTCATGATTTTCTCGCCCTTTACCCTCCTTTGGATTGAATATTGCTAGATATTTAAACCATGGATTGGATAATAAGGAGAAGGAGGGATGGGTGGCGGGGTTCGCTACTATGTGATCCCTACAAGAATGGGGGGGTGATATTATTTGATATTTCATCTTCATAGATACCAAGCCTTGAAGGGGAAAGTATGACTAGACAAACTGAATAGTAGGACCAAGGTTTATAGTAAATAGACTTGATTTATTTTTAATCCAAGGATTAAATTAAAGTTTATCCCTCTCTTCCACTATTATACTTTCCAAAACCTTGTATCATAGGCCCATCTCCCTAGACATAACCACTCCTAAGAACATGGGCCCTATCCATTTTAAATTCAATGCTATATGGATCAAATATGGGAGGTTTATGTAATAATTTTAACATGCTCATAAGATTAAAACAAAAGACAAACTCACAAAGGGAATTGGGTGTACAACAGAGAAACTCTAAGGAGAATAAAACTCCAATATCAAATATCTCTTTATTTAATATGTGTTAATCATCATTACAATGTGTGCTTACTCTCTCCAAAGAAATGATGCTTATGTCTTCTTATAGAAAAATGTATGAACAATCAATTAGGAGATAAGCAAGTTAAATGAAAGATTCTCCGAATTAAGCTTACATGCAACTTGCGATCATGATAATGCAATATATTATCAAGATAGGTTAAATCAAGTGAGTCAAATTTATCTTGATAATTATAAATTTGATAATCTAAATGAGCAGGTTCTACACACATTGACCTATACTAATAGGTGATCCATACAATGACATATTGGCATATGTATGTCCACTAAGTCCAACTTAAATTAACATAGTGAATAAATAACATTAGCATACCCCCTTAAGCTTGGTTTGGCGAACAAGAAAATTATTATCCATCCCAACATCACCCTTGAATATGCACTTAACAAGATGTGGTATTAAAGCTCAGTCAAATAAAATACACCCTTAATTTCTATGATGACCAATTTTTGAGGTGTTGGGAAACTAGAAAAGTGCCTAAAAGGAAAACACCAAAGTGGTAAAGATAGTTGAATGTCTTGAAGCTTCATAAGAGAATTTAAAGAAAATGTATCAAATGGAAACATTGTTAATATCAACATAAGTGTTCCACATAAAATGTGGTACACCAATGTACAAAGCGAGAGAATATGCTTCATGAAAGAGAAGAAAACACCAAAATGAATAAATGAACAAATGTGTTGAAGTTGAAGAGGATCTAAGGAAAATGCATCAAATGCACAAGAAATTGGTACCAATGTAGAAAGATATACAAAGTGCTTCATGAAAGAGTAGTAGATACTAAAACATGCCATCAAAACACTACTATAAAAGGAGTGATAATGAATCATGTTATGCACAACAACTGGCATGTGGGCTATGCCATTGAATTATGGATGGAACATATCTAAGTTGAATTTAGACACTAGTGAAGGTGTTGCAATGATTGAGCATAGATCCACCCATAAGAAATATGGATTGTGGGAGTCGATCCAAGTTTTTGCCACTTCCTTGTTTTCACAAAATGTTTATGGCAAGAGTTTATACAATGCCATGAAATTTAGTTTGAAGATTGATCCCAAGAATGATAGTGGGAGTGTAGGGTGAGATTGATCTATGTGTTTTGAAATTGAAGAACATAATGATAATGTTGAATGACATTGTAAAGTTGGTGTTGTAAAGATTAGATAAGTTGGTGAGTCAAATTGTGTAGAATGTCTAAGACCCTATCAACATGGTGGAAACATATTGTCAAAGGGTTGTATCATATCTTTTTCCACACTTTTCAAGACCCTCCTCTTTATAACCCATTTTACAGAGTAACTTAGAATAAATCCTAGTGGTGTGCTACTCAAAATTCACAAACATGTGCACATCATATATAGAATCATGAGAAATTGGAGAGGTAGAAGATTAAGCAATGTCAATCTCCAGAATTTCATCAAGTGGACGAGTGCTTGACTTAGTGGATGTCATTTCTCCTCATGAATCCTAGTGAATAGATTTGGATTCCACGTCCAAAAGAAGTTGTTCCAAATTATAAACTTGGGTTTGCAAAGTTTGGAGCATTGTCTTTGTCAGCGTTGTTACCACAAAATCTATCATCATGAAAGTGTAAAAAGTCCCAAGCACCTAAATGATACACTTGTGTAATTAGGAGGTTGTCCAATGTCACATCACCGACTCTCCTCTACACTTTAGTCCAACTCAAGGGGGGGCTTCCCTAGGATAGGATTACTCAAAATTGTAAGCTATGGAGTGCAAAGGTGATTTGAAGAGTAAATTCCAACAAAATAAGGTTGTGAAAAATTCAAAGAAATATAGTGGATGGTGGAGTGAAGATTAGTGTCTTATCCATTGGGTGCATGGGGTCAAGTAAAATTGAAATGGGAGGTTGTCCTAAAGGTGGAAAGAGGACAATATGGATGAAATGTACAAGTTAGATGCTTTTTCTCCTTGTTGTCCCGGATTATAGAAATATGTCTAAGGATGTCACAAAGGTAGATAACATCCAACATCCATGAAGGTTATTTCTATAATGGGTAATGTATAGGTACACTTATCCTCGGTAGAGAATGATGTAACCTATAAACAATACTCCATTAACAACAACAAAAGAAATGGAATATATATACCAAGATCTTACTCCATGAATATATATTTAAGATAACTTCAACAATAAAGGAAATGGCAATAAAAATATACAACATAGCCTCACCCACAATATAATTGTTGATCCTCCAAGCACATCCAAAGATATTGCATAAACTCCATGGTAGGGAGTTCTCTCAAATCCAACATACAAAATGAAGAGTGAGAAAATCCTTATATAGATTTTAGCTCAACTCTCACAATTAAAATAATATTTCCTTTATTCTAGAAAATGTTAGAAAATATTATAATAATATCCGAAGTGGGAAAATTAGACCAAAATTGCCCATACAAAATGATAAAATAAGATATTAGATGAATATGGTACCACATTTCATCTTCCTCATCAATCCAACTCATGCAAAGAGACAATTGTCTTCTCCATGAGCTAGGGAACTCTCCAAGAGTAACCACCTCAAACTATAAAATAATAATAAACAAACCAAGTCAAAGAGGTAGGGAGAATTTCCAAAAATAGGTGAAAATAGCATGTGTCTAGCTTCCATGATGAGTGTGTTCTCCAATGTAAGAGTGTGAATGCCTTGTGTCATGGTTAGGGCGCTCTTCTAGAATCTCCTTGGGCAAGGAAAATATAAAATATCTTCTACCAACTTGTGCACCCTTGAAGAAAGTGCTTCTTTGACCATTAGATTATACATAAAACAATAAAATATTTCTTCAAACAAGTGCACCCTAGGAATGTGTGTGTCTTTGACAAGTCAATCCATGAAAGAACCAACATATGAAGTGCACCCTTGAAATCTATGAAATATATCCACTTTATCTCCTCAAAAGCACACAAATCATCTACAAGTCACTTCACATGTGTAAAGGTGTGAACAAGTATATGCTAAGAGTGAATGGATCATCATAGTGGAGTGCACCAACTAGTGACCTAGGGAGGCGTGTGATGAGATGTATTTGTAATGTGGAAGGCTAAGGCCCTAAGGCACATAGATAATAGCTCCTTAGTCAAACATTAAGACCAAATAACTCCTCAAAACTTGTGTCAAGGATAAGGATGTGACATGAAAAGATAGCACATGTGAACAAGGCTATTTGGAGGTTAGGACGAATTGGTTTTTTTGTGTGTTTTCCTCAACATGTGTGCCAAAGGGGGAATATTAACTTAAGTTGTGTACCACACATACATAGTTTTGTTCCCCGATGAATAATTAGGAATAAAACTTAGGGAATTAGGCCTCAGTGGAGAATTATAACATTTGAGCATTAATAGGCTAATACTTTGGCACTTCTTAAGGTTTTGAAATTTTAATTAAAATATCCCAAACCAATTAGGTGTGTTCACATTGTAAAAAGTAGAATTATGAGAATTGAGGGGTTATTATAAGGTAAGACTTAGGGAATTTAAATCAAATTATGCCATGTGCCTCTTAGCAAATGGAATGAAGTGAAATGTAAGTGTTAACGTGGGTTTAGCCTAGGTAAAAGATAGAGATGTGATGTGATACACAAACTATCCAGACATAATGGTGAAGCGTGAGGGTGAAGTGGGTTCCACCTAGGTAGATAGTGAATATGTGTCAATATAAACAAATTACCTAGGTGAAATCATGAGATGTTATGGAATATGATTCAAACTAAGCAAACACTTGACAAGTACACCACCATACTAGAGGACACCATGTAGCACAACGTGAAAGTGATTAGAATATGACTATGTATCCTCGATCATGCACAACTCAAGTTACCTCCACCAACGTCCCAACATTTGGAAGGTTAGAATCATCATGCCACCTTGCAAAAAAGAATTTGACTCGTATGATCAAATTTCATATGTACAATCTCCCTGGAATATAGGTGGTAACAGTGGCTCCAACTTGGGGACATGTGCTCTCAAGGAAGAGTGCATGAGAATCCATAAATATGTGGATGTACCTACTAATAAGAAGGAAGAAAGAGCAACATGTGGTGGAATGGATACACACCACATCCAATATAGAGTTTTTTTTTTGCATTAAATTAAATGCTCATATTCATATGTTGAGCTCCATTTCTCCTACTCTAATGCTTTCAAGAGTTTATTCTTCCTACTTCTATTGTACATGAGAAAATAAAAAGAGCTAGGTGAAGTCATATTTCCAATGTACCCATGCTAGATCTTTGCTTACATCATAAGCTATTCCCTTGTGTTTGATTATGAACCAAAACAAGACTATGCTAAAAATAAAATGATCATAAACTGGAATAAATATTAAAACATTACAAAGCATAGTATCCAACTCATGAAGATGGATAGAAATATAAATATCATGCTAAGATTGGCATGTAAATCCACAAGCTTCCTCTATCCAATTTTGAACAAGGCTGCAACATGTCAATAATGATCCATCCTTTCTCCAAATAAGGTCTTCAATCTGCATCCATTTCATTTGAAAAGGTTGATCCACATACTCCAATGCATGGTTTCTTGGACTTCCATATATAATATCACTACTTAAGACTTGAGAATATTCCTCCAAAAATCTACATGTTTTTGCATCCCTTCAACAAATATGGAGATGACACATGAAAATTTTCAGATTTAAAAAAAAACATATTGACTCAAATTTAGGACTTGTTGCCCTTTTACATGTGGCTGGAAATTGCTACAACAAACCATAATTTGAAAACCTTTTTCCCCATACAAATTTCTGCATCAATAACATATTTTATAGCAAGATCTTCAATGATAAAATGATGAACAAATGAAGAAAGAGGTGGCTGGAAAACTCTACAACAAAAATTTGTAAAGTCCATGCAACTTACATCCATAAAACGATCCTCGAATTCTGATTGTTTACACATGTATTCATTGTTTTTTAGAAGATACGATGGTTGTAAATTTTCTTCATTTTCGTCTTCAACAAATTGCTCTCCAAGAGTAACAACCTCTATAAAATAATAATAAACAAGCCAAGTCAAAGAGGTAGGGAGGATTTCCAAAAACATGAGAAAAATGTCATGTGTATAGCTTCCATGATGAGGGAACTCTCCAAGGTAAGACTGTGAATGTCATGTGTCATGGATAGGGTGCTCTTTTGAAATCCCCTTGACCAAGTAAAATATAAAATATCTTCTCCCAACTAGGACGAATTGATGTTTTTGCGTGTTTGCCTCAACATGTGTGACAAAGGGGGACTACCAACTTAATTTGTGTACCAGACATATATAATTTGTGTTCCCTAGTGAATAATTAGGAATAAAACTTGTGGAATTAGGCCTCAATGGAGAATTATAACATTTGAGCATTAATAGGCTAATACTTTGGCACTTCCTAAGGTTTTGAGATTTTAATTAAATATTGCAAACCAGTTAGGTGAGTTCACACTGGAAAAACTAGAATTTAGGGGTTATTATAAGGCAAGATTTAGTGAATTTTAAGAAAATTATGCCATGCGCCTCCTAGGAGATGGAATGGAGTGAAATGCAAGTGTTAATGTGGGTTTTTCCTAGGTAAAAGGTAGAGATGTGATGTGATACACAAACTACCTAGGAAAAATGATGAAGTGTGAGGATAAAGTGGGTTCCACCTAGGTACACAATGAATATGTGTCAGGATAAACAAATTATGTAGGTGCAATCATGAGATGTTATGGAATATGGTTGAAACTAGGAAAACACTAGGCAATTACACCACCATACTAGAGGACACCAGCAACACAAAGTGAAAGTGACTAGAACATGACTATGTATCCTCCATGATGCACAACTCAAGCTTCCTCCACCAACATCCCAACCATTGGAAGCTAGAATCATCATGCCACCCTGCAAAAGAATCTTACTGATGTGATCAAAAGGCATATGTACAATCCCCAATATAGGTGGTAACAAGCATATTGTTTAAGGAGGACTTTGTTGTCAACATTTAAGGCCCTAATTTCCTCCACAAAAATTACATCATCTATTCGAAGTGATGACACTTCTACATACAACATATGATTGGTAGCTTGTAGTGGTTGATTGGATTTTATGAGATCATATACATAAGTAAAAGCCATAGTAGATCAAAATACAAATACCTCATAAGAATATGCAACAAAAACTAAGAAGACAAAAAATAAAAATGAGCCCAAAATACCATCATATGTAAAGATCAAAAAGAAATACAAGTTAAACAAAACAACGTTTGAACAGGAGTTTGTATGAAGAAGATACGACACCTGGAAGGTTGCCAAAATTTAAAGAAATCACACCAAGTCCTATCTAGAAAACAATAAATTTCATAGTGTAGATGACAAAAAATGCAAGAAATCACTTCACTAGTGCATAAAGCTCGAAAAAATAGTCACAAAAAAATTTTGCATGAAAAAATCCCTCTAGATGACTAAGCAATCATTAGTTAAAGTTGAGACCTTGAAATTGGATGTGCAATGGTGAGGGGTTCTTCAAACTCTAATGTGGTGCTCACTAGCATTGATGTAGCATTCACTAGGCACTAAACGTGGCAATGATTAAGCACTCACATCATTGTTGATTGTGTAGTTGACTAATAGTGTTGACATGATAGTGGATTGTGTGACAATCCGGGTTACTAATTGGGCCCATTGACTAGGCATAGACGTGGCATTCATTGTCCATGTTGATTAAGGGAATTAATATGCAGGGGCATTGACATGGCAAAGGCCATACCATTTATGTGGTGATCCTCGCAACTCACTTGGTGACAATACGACTTGTTGACATTGTAGGAATATGCCCTAGTGACATGGCAATGGGTCAGAAAGCCACATGGAAGTGATGAGCAGTGTTGACCAATGACAAAGGCCACTGAATTGAGGTGGTGATAAAAACACCATAGGTAGTAGACATGGAAATGTTGGTGGGTTCCATGTGGATGGTCACTAATGGAGGGAGGACCTAACCATGGGAGTTGTGAAGGTTGACCAATGAGTTGTGGGTCAATGACGGTAAATCTCTAGTGGTCATTGTAGTGTTTGATGACGATACTTGCAATGATGATCGACAAGGAGGGAGTTTGTTGAAAATAGAGAAGGGTGTCAACAAGAGGGAGAATGGTTGGAAGTGTGGCAGGGGGGTCAACCAAAGGGAGATGCATTTAAGGGAAGGGAAGTTGGTCTGAAAGGGAAAAACATTGATACAAGAGGTCTTGATCAAAAGGAAGAGGTTGTTGACCAATAAAAGAAATATTTGACAAGTAGAGATAGTTTTCAACTAAAAAATACAAAAGGGGGGGAACCCTTAACAATACAAATGAAAACAAAATTGAATTAAAAAATAAACAAAAAATTAAAAATTTATAAAAATCAAAAGTTTAACCTTACATAGAATGGACATATCATGGTGAGTTCCATCTTTTCTGCAAATCTAGAGCAATAAAATATGTATTTTATGGAACAAATGGTTACCATGGCTAACTTGATTGTTGCAAACTCATCCATGTGATCTAATGTTCTCTAGGAAGCATGCATCTATGCACATTTGAGTAGTGCCCATGAATCTTCAAACTCAAATTTGCAAGGCTATGGAGGTTTGATTTCATATATATCTAGACAAATTTAAAATTTATGGTCTACATAACAATGATCTCAACCTAGGTAACTAATTGAAACCAATCCATCATTGTCTTGATATCATGTAAGAATTTTAACATAATCAAAGGTATAAAAAAAAAAAAAAACTCACAAAAGACACTATATATGTAGTGTAGAAATCCTCGAATAAAACTCCATTGTAAAAAAAATGAGTTTATTATATGCCAATCATCATTACAATGATTGCTCCTACTTTCTCTCAAATAAAGGATGCACATGCCTTCTTATACAAAAATGTATGATCAATCAATTAAAAAATAAAACAAGTCAAGTAAGAAATTATCCAAATTAAGATTACATGTGACTTAGGGTCATGATCATGCAAGATAATATCAAGATAAGTTAACTAAATTTTGTATGATCAATCAATTCAAAAATAAAACAAATCAAGTGAGAAATTATCCAAATTAAGATTACATGTGACTTAGGGTCATGATAATGCAAGATAATATCAAGATAAGTTAACTAAAAAGAGTCAACATTATTTTGATAATTAAAAAGTTGATAACTTGGGTGAGCAAGTCATGCACGCAATGACTTGTACACAAATAATCCATACAGCGGCATATTTTCATGTATATGTCCACTAAGTGAAGCTTAACATAGTGATAATATAGTGATCTCTTCCTTGTGGTTGAAAAACCTTGATAAGTTTGGCTAAAAAACATACATATGGGAGTAGAAAACAAAATGCCTCAAAGGAGACATTAAGGAAAGGATATTTAATGTGATAGACCTTTGTCTTTTTAGGAATATTTGGAAAGAGAGATTGGTACTATCCCAATTCCAAATTAATGAAGGGCAATACACATCTCCCAATGAAAGTCTAACATGAAACAAATCACCTACTTTAAAAATCCCAACCCGGGGGGAAGAGCATTAGAGAGAGGAAGAGTATTGGAGATAGAAATCTCAATCACAATGGCTCAAGTCTTGATATAAAAATACTAAATACTTTCACAAGAAAGCAAGCAAAATAAAAGCTACAAAATCTATCTTTGAGATCTCCCTCCCGAATGGAGAAAAGACTTTAGATTCCATAAAAATATCCCACCATGCTTTAGATATGCTTTGGATTAGTTCAAGGATGTTCATCCCAAAGATAACTAGTGAATACGAAAATGAGGCCCTTCTCAAGCCAATCTCTGAGGACAAAGGTAAAGAAAGAAATTGTATACTCTATGCATCTAAATAAAGCTCTTGGGCCAAATGGATTTGTAGTTGGATTTCATCAAAATTGTCACATTTTCAAGGTGGAACTCAGCAAAACGATAGAAGAACCTAAATCTAGACCTCTTTCTTGACTTTGATCCTCAAGAAATAGAATCCATGGATTTCTTTGAACCTTGGCCCATCTCTCTTTGTATTGTCTCCTACAAAGTACAATTCAAGATAATAGCTAAACCAATAAAATCAATTTTCACCAAGCTCATTTCAGATAAGCAAGGGAGATTTGTTCCTAGTGAGCTCATTTTTGTAAACGTAATTTTTATCCAAGCTCTCCATCTTTGAAAAAATCTCATTGGAAAAACATGGTAATAAATTTTGATATGGAAATCTCTTTTCATAGAGTCCAATATTTTTAACTCAAAGTTCTCAGTGTTTTTGGGTTTTTTAAGGGCTTAATAATATTGAGGCATGCATTAAAGTTCCTTGTATTCCCCCTTCATCAATGGTTGGCCAGTAAGGTTTTAATGCTCAGGTTGTAACATTAGGGTTGACCCTTGACTTGTGGTACAATTTTATGGCTGAAACATTGGGAAGATCTCTAGAAGATGGAAGGACCCATGGTACACTCCCTAACATTGGATTGGTCTTGGGTGCTAAATCCACATATCACTTAGTTTTTCAATTGCAATCTTCTACTTGGAGGTGCATCACCTATAATTGCAACAAGATATAAAAATGTGTTAGATGGCTATCTATGGGCATCAAATGGCAAGGAAAACAATAGAAGTGTAATCTTTGAGATAATGATGCACAAGATATCTTTTATCTATGTTCAATCTTTTCAACATGAACTAGGACCTTAATTGAGATGATAAAATTGATGCAAATTTTCCTTTGTAAAGGAGTGAAACTCTCCAATAACAAAAAATATTTGTTAGGTTCTTGGGAAATGGTACCACTGTGGCCTTCCAAAGGAGGAATAGGAATTAAAGAGATCAAGACAATAAATGTAGCAACGGAAACCAAAATATCATGGATTCTTATAAGCGATGAAGCACATTGGGAGAAAGAAGTAATCACCAAATTGTAATTCAAAGGCACGGGCATAATGTCTTTCATTTTCAAAGATCCCCCAACTAGAGAGGGCACCTGAATTTTCAACAACATCCTAAGGTGTTTTCCCCTAACTAAATAACAACTCACTAGAGCCCAATGGATAAATAGTCTATAAAGATATGGACAAACCCATTATGGGGAAAGTACCTTTAAAATCTAGCGATGATTTTCTTATTATAAGGAGACAGCTCTTAAAGAAAGGAATCGTGATTCTATACAAAATTTCTTCATGGAAACAACTAGAATCGTGTTTATGGAAAAATTGGGCATACTTCCCTAATTTTCCCCCTAAATCTACACTTTGATACTTCCCTATATGAAAATATTGGCATTGATAGAATTGATCTAAAGAGGTATCATGGTACCTTCTCAACATGTCCTTTATAAAACCTTTGAGGAAACATCCGTACATATTGTCATTGAATACCTCTTCTTTCACAAGATATGGTACCTTTCGCTCACAAAAATGGGTCTCCCCCTACCTGAAAATTTTCCTCCTAGGAAGGGTTTTTCAACATGGTAACTAAAATCGTAGGAGTAATCATTTCCTCAAAGCTAGCTACAATTTGACATTAAGAAATGTGTAGTGGACAATTTGGCTCGGTCAAAACACATATTTTCAATAACATAGTGAGGAAACTTGAAAAGGTAAAAACCTACATTGTGAAATACAAGATTAATGCTATAAACTATGAAGAAAAAAGTGCCTAAAACTCAATTGAAGAGAAAAAGGTTGGTTGTTCTCCTAGGATCTACCAGAATGGGAGAGAATACGAAAAGAAATCGACATGCCATGGAAACAACAAATTAAAGAGTGTTGTCTCAACAATATTATTAACAAGTGATTGAGTCATAGAAACAATACACCCTCTTCTTTGATGATGCATCATAGGGGAACCTAGGCTTACACTGAAATATCAATGGAACATCGGGATCTCATCAAAAAGTACAGTTGAAGCTTTAGCTTCTCATAAAGGATTGGATCTACTTGCAAAGTTTAACATGAATGAAGTCGAAATTATAGGTGACTTGCAACTCATCATTCCTAATTCTTGAGGATATCTCGATCCTCCAATGTTCAGATATCTAGAATCATATCCTACCGCAGTAATCTCCTCAAGCAATTTTGAAGCATTGAATGTTGTTGATGGAATTCAACAAGGAAACAAACAAAATGACGAATGTAACCATTGATTGCATCAAGAGCACTTTCTACAACCCAGGTGGGGTAGATATTTCATGTTTGTAACGCTGACCATGTCAGCCAAAAACATCAAATAAAAATAATAATAATAATTCATGGTCGGCCTAATAATCAAATCAAACAAAAATAAATTAGATATGAATAAAAGAATATACACTAAAACAAATCATATCAACCAAAATTAGCATACCCTAGGGAGATTCTGGATGAGGAAATAGATTCCACATACTACCATGAAATACAGAGATTGCAAGTAGTGTTATTAATGTTTTTACCATGTTGAATGTTAAACTAGATATAAATAATGATATCTACATTGAAACAAATCGTATCAACCAAGATTAGCATACCTTAGAGAGATTTTGAATAAGAAAATAAATTCTACATATAAAAATAAGATTTACATAATAAGTGAATATTGCAAGTAGTATTATTAATGTCTTACAACGCTAAGTGTTATTAGTTCGTGAAAAATAAATAATGCAAGTAGTCTTATTGATGTTTTAACATGCATGTTATTCGTGTGTGGATTTACATGAGAATGGGTCTATCCAAAAATTATGGAGTATTGTTATTAATGCCTTACCATGGTCTCGGTGGAAATTCATCTCGAGTTTCCAATGAAGATTATGGAATTTTAATATAATGCAACTATGAATAATAGAGTTGAGATGGAATTTCTTCCAATGAATAATAATACTTGCATATCATTATAGCATGGGTTTACATAAAAATGTTAATATAATACAAATGTGAATAATATAGTTGAGAGTGTGGAATTTGTTGCAATGAATAGTAGTACCTGAGTTTTAGCAATTTAGTTGAGACTATGAAATTTCTTACATTCTTATTAATATAATTGAGGATATGGGATTTCTTATGTTATTATCAATATATTTGTGTATGAATAATATAAACATGTAATTAATGTGTAGATTTATATGAATAGTATGACTACTATAGTTGAGATTATATCAGCATAGATCCATCTAATCCTTGGATCTATCTAGCATCGAAAGGGATCTAATCCCTTAATGTGCAAATCGTTCATCAAGTTTTGCACTCCAAAAGAAGTCTGCACCTCAAGGGATTTGATCCCTCTTCGCGCTAGATAGATCTAGGGTTTAGATAGATCAAAGTTAGTGTATAGACATACTAAATGAAACTAAGGTTATTAATCTGTGAAGAATGAGCCTTTCCAAAAATATGAATTAGTGTTATTAATACCTTACCATGGTTTGGGTGGAAATTAATTTAGAGTTTCCAGTGAAGATTATGAAATTTTAATATAATGCAACTATGAATAATATAGTTGAGATGGAATTTCTTCCAATGAATAATAATACTTGCATTAGCTAGATTTACATGAAAACATTAATATAATGCAAATGTGAATAATATAGTTGAGTATTGAATTTCTTGCAATGAATAGTAGTATCTATATTTTAGCAATTTAGTTGAGACTATGAAATTTCTTACCATGTTATTAATATGATCGAGGCTATGAAATTATGGAATTTCTTCCCATGTTATCAATATAAAGTTGATCATATGGAATCTTAATAAAATGTTATGTATTTACATGAGAATTAGCTTATCTAAAAGTTATGGAGTAGTGTTATTAATGTCTTACCATGGTCTGGGTGGAAAATCATCTAGAGTTTCCTATGAAGATTATGGAATTTTAATATAATGCAACTATGAATGATATAGATATGGAATTTTTTTCAGTGAATAATAATACTTGCGTGTCATTATAGCATGGATTTACATTGAAATATTAATATAATGCAAATGTGAATAATATAGTAGAAAGTGTGGAATTTCTTGCAATGAATAGTAGTACCTATTAAAAAGCAATTTAGTTGAGAATCTTAAATTTCTTACCATGTTTTTAATATAATTGAGGATATGGAATTATGAAATTTCTTTCGGTGTAGTCAATATAGTTGATTATATGGAATTTTAATAAAATGTACATATGAATAATGTGTGTATTTAATGTGTAGATTTATATGAATAATATGACTACTATAGTTCATGGGCGGCAAGTGCGGGGGCGATAATTTGTAATCCCAGAGGTCGTACCACAATCAATGATGCATGGGGTTTAGGTACAATGACAAACAATGAGGCAGAGGCTTATACCCTCTTCGAAGGCATCAAGTTGGCTCTCTCAACTAGGGTTCGAAGGATGACAATATGTGCAGATTCTATGATGGTAATCAAAACAATTGTCAATCAAAACATTGCTGGAGGTAACATTTATCATGGATCCTTGCTCTCATAAAAAACTTTGAATATTACTCACTTTTTCATATAAAAAGAGAGTTAAATTTAGCTACTGAACAAAAAGCCAAGGAGGGAACTAACCTAAGGAAAGGGGAAATTAAGGTTAATGGGAGTATTAAACTCCTCCTCATCCCTTAATTGAATATGAATTGGGTTTTAATGTCATTAGAAGGTCGACGACGTAGGGGTTTTAATGATCCAGGTCTCACACAATTCAAAGGACATTGAATTGAACCAGACATTCACTCCAACACATGTGGGTTCACTCTTACATACCTCAATGTGATGAGCCAGGTAACTTATTTCAAGCAGTTTTGTGAGGTTTATCGATCAATCCGTCTTCAAATTGATGATTGTTTTCTCATGTTACTGGGCAAATTCAAGTTCCAAACTATCATTCTGGTAGGTTCTCATCACCAAATTTGTCATTTATTGTTGTTGATGTTTTGGTAGTTGCATGAGGTATTCCCTCCTGGACAACCTTTCTTAAGAGAAAAGAATATTCCAAAATTCAAAGGAAGACCATTGAACAGTGGAAGAACACCCCAGAAGAGAAGTCGGCCCACAGGAAAAGATAAAGGTGAAATAGAATTTCCCAGAAAAGAAGTCGGCCCAGCTTAAAGTGACTTGAAGACTATAAATAAGGTGACCCCTTGCTCGTTTGGACACCCTCACTCACTCAGTTATCTCACTCAAGAAGAAGGCACAAGTTTGAGGCAAGGAGAAGACGCAACACTGCAACAACTGGGGTTTTTGGTTATTCTTGGTGGTGGTTTCTCTTGTGTGCTATCTCTAGGAAGAGGTGTGATGGTTTTGTATGGTTTTGTATGTTGTTGTTGATGTAGTGGTTGGTGCACTACCTTTGTTGGTGCGCTAGTATTGTATCAGGGGTTCTTCATTATATGTTTTCTCTTGTAAAGAAGAGCTTGTTCGTGGTTTGATTGTATTATCAAAAGGAATCTATCTAAGAAAGGTTGGCTGGGTTTTTCCCTGGGTTTGGGGTTTTCCCAGGATAACTCATGTGTCTCTTTGTGCTTGTTTATGTTGTTCATATTTTCAGTATATGGTATATGGTTAATGAATATAAAAGAATATCTAAATACGTTGGTAATCCTATTTCTCTGAAAATTAACAAAAATCTAACATGGTTTCAGAGTTAGTTACCTTCATAACAGTTTAACCATTGGAAGGAAAGATCTTGAGATTTGCAGTTGCACATTCTTTTGTCAAGCTCGTTGAGCACTTGTTCCAAGTCGTTGGGACTATATACACCTCATAGAAACTCGTCTAACCCTAGCGCACTCATTGCACCTCTCATATTGTAGTTTGGTGAAGTTTGAAATCTTGCGAATTTTCAGATCTAGGGTTTCTACCAGCGAAAATTATTACCAGTTTGAGAGTTGAGGATAGGTTGGATGGAGCAAACAACTTCAGATCGTGGAAGCATAGAATACTCCTCATTCTAGAAGAGAATGAGTTGTTGGATCATGTCAAGCAAGTTCTCCCAGAACTAGAAGAAGCAGACGTCGAGGCAAAGTTCAAGAAGAATGAAATCAAGGCCAAGAGGATCTTGACAGATTCAATCAAAGATCACTTGATAACCAATGTATCAGAATTGAAAATACCAAAGGATATGTTTGATGCCTTAACCAGACTATATGAAAGCAAAAACACCAACGGGAAGCTAACCCTAAGGCATCAACTCATAAACGTGATGATGAACAAGTCAGAAGCAGTTTCCAATTACTTCATGAGAATTTCACAGATCAAGGACCAGTTAGCAGCTATTGGAGATTCATTGGATGATGTAGAGCTTGTGACCACTACTCTTAATGGATTTCCTTCATCTTGGGACCCATTTGTTCAAGGAGTTTGTGCAAGAAGTAATTTGCCCAAATTTGACAAGTTGTGGACAGACTGTACCCAAGAAGAAGCTAGATTGATATCCAAATCGCAGAAGACAAATGATGAAGAAAATCAAGCTCTTATTGCCCATGTGAAGAAAATAAAAGAAATGAGAAATACCAGTTGGAAGAAAACTATAAGACCAAACCATGAGAAGGATGTATCAAAAATCAGATGTTATACTTGTAAGAAATTGGGACATTATGCCTATCAATGTCCTCATGGGAAAGGAAAGAGGAAATATCATGCACATGCAGCGGATATGGAAGAGTTCACACCTCAGAAGAAGTCAAATGAATCAAAAGATGAAGAATATGTCTTTGTCTCATCCCTCACATGTACTATCACTCAAGGAAGTGATATTTGGCTCGTAGACAGTGGTGCTTCCAAGCACATGACCGGGTTCAGAAGTTCCCTCACGAATTTGACAGAAAAGAGTTCATCCCTTCATGTGGAACTTGGGGATGATTCCAAGCATGCAATCAAAGGAATAGGAGAAGCCTCCTACCCACTTGATTCAGGTAATTCTATCTCAATTAAAGATGTATTGTTTGTACAAGGCTTAAAGAAGAATCTTCTTTCTATTTCTGTTTTAGAATATAAAGGCTTCAGGGTAGCGTTTGTGGATGACCAAGTTCTTCTATGGCCCAAGGGTTCAAATATTGATTCAGCTATTGTGATTGGTGTCTGAGAAGGAGGATTGTATAAATTGAAGGGACACCTAGAACAAGCCCTTGTACATAACAACGTTAGCTCTAGTGAGCTATGGCACCGAAGACTTGCTCACCTCAATTACAAAGCATTGCCAATTTTGAGCAAGATGGTTACAGGTCTACCAGATATGCAAGTAGAACATGATGGAGTTTGCAAAGGATGCACACTTGGCAAGAATGCCAAGGGAATATTTTCAAGTAGTAACAACAAATCCAAGGGGATCTTGGACATCATGCATTCAGATGTATGTGGACAAATGATGGTGCATTATCTAGGTAACTTTGTGTACTATGTCATTTTCATTGATGATTACTCACGTATGACGTGGATCTATTTCTTGAAAGCAAAAGATGAAGTTTTTACCAAGTTTCAAGAATTCAAGGCTTTAGTAGAAAATCTCTCTGGAAGTAAGTTTAAAATATTGAGGTCATATAATGGAGGTGAATACACCTCAAATGAATTTAAAGACTTTTGCAGAGAAGCAGGGATTAAGAGGGAGTTGTCAACTCCCTACAACCCCCAGCAGAATGGGATTGCAGAGAGAAAGAACAGATCGATTGTAGAAGCAGCGAAAGCGATGATCCATGACCAGAACTTACCCATGCACCTATCGGTAGAAGCATCCAGTGCAACCATATATGTCCAGAATAGAAGTCCTCATAAGATATTGGAGAACAAGACACCAGAAGAAGTATTCACCAGAAAGAAGCCAAAAGTCAGCCACTTGAGAATATTTGGTTGTCCATTGTACATTCATGTTCCCAAGGAAAAGATAACGAAGTTGGAGCCTTCGAGGAAGAAGGGCACCTTCGTTGGATACAGTGAGACTTCGAAGGCTTACAGAATA
This sequence comes from Picea engelmannii, assembly GCA_009831015.1. Taxonomy (NCBI): domain Eukaryota; kingdom Viridiplantae; phylum Streptophyta; class Pinopsida; order Pinales; family Pinaceae; genus Picea; species Picea engelmannii. The sequence continues at coordinate 301,896 of ML790823.1, read as the reverse complement.
TACATCCCCGGACAGAGGTAGATTGAGATCAACCGGGATGTTATATTTGATGAAGAAGCAACCTTCAGAAAATATAGGGAGTCTCACATGGATGAGGATAGAGAGGAGCGAGAGGCTCCAAGGGATGCATTAATGGTTGACTCTACTCCAAAAAAACACATTCTGGAAAATCAGAATGAGACAATAGAGTCAGAGAGACCTGTAGACATGTACATTGGATAGCAACAAAGCATGTGTTGTAGTACATGCATGGTACAGTTGGATATGAGCTTAGATATGTCTCGGATAGTGAAGTAAAGCTACAAGGTTATACAAACTCTGACTGGGCGGGAAGTGCAGTGGACAGGAAAAGCACATCAGGATGTTGCTTAAGTTTGGGATCATGTATGATCTCATAGTTGAGCAGAAAACAGACATCAATGGCACTCAATACAACAGAGGCAAGTATTTTGCAGCGAGTGTTGCAAGTCGTGAAGCAGTGTGGCTTCGAAAGTTTCTTACAGGATTATTTGATCTAGAATTGGAGCCAACTTTGATATATTGTGATAATCAAAGTTGTGTGAAGCTTTCAAAAAATCTAGTCTTTCATGACAAGTCAAAGCATATAGAGATCAAATACCATTACATCCGAGACATGGTGCAGAGAGGAGCAGTGGAGCTCCACATATCCACAGATGAGCAGATAGTGGATATTCTCACCAAGCCTCTGTCTAGAGTAAAGTATCAGTACTTCAAAGACAAGCTTGGCGTGATGCATAATGTCCACCCTCGTTGAGAGGGAGGTGTGATGTTTCTCCTCCAACAAACTTCCCTTTTGGCCAAGGGTTTCCCAAATCAATCATATAGAGTGGTCGAGGGAGTAATGTAGTAGTCTTGCCCAGTAGATAGGTGCGAATGGGACTACTAGGAGAGGAGAATCTTCATAGCATAGTCATAGAGACTTTGGCAGTAGTTGTGTACTACTAAACAACATGGTAGTAGCCTTGTGCTACTAGTTGATTGATGGATAGCATGGTAGTAGCTTTGTGCTACTAGTTGATTGCTATGTAGTCATGGAGACTATTGGATAGCATGGTAGTAGCTTTGTGCTACTATTTGATTGTTGGATAGCATGGTAGTAGCTTTGTGCTACTAGTTGATAGCTACGTATTCGTGGAGACTACTAGACATCATGGCAGTAGCCTTGTGCTACTAGTTGATTGTTGGATAGCATGGTAGTAGCTTTGTGCTACTAGTTGATTGTTATGTAGTCGTGGAGACTACTGGACAGCATGGTAGTAGTCGTGTGCTACTAGTTGATTGTTGGATAGGATGGTAGTAGCTTTGTGCTACTAGTTGATTGCTATGTAGCCATGGAGACTAATGGATAGCATGGTAGTAGATTTGTGCTACTAGTTGATTGCTACGTAGTCGTGTAGACTACTGGACGGCATGGCAGTAGCTTTGTGCTACTAGTTGATTGTTGGATAGCATGGTAGTAGCTTTGTGCTACTAGTTAATTGTTGTGTTGTCGTGAAGACTACTGGATTGCATGGTAGTAAATTGTGTGCTACTAGTTGATTGCAAAGCATGGTAGTAGCTTTGTGCTACTAGTTGATTGTTGCGTAGTCATGAAGACTATTGGATTGCATGGTAGTAAATTGTGTGCTACTAGTTGATTGCAACATAGTCATGAAGACTATGGCAGAAGTTTTGAGCTACTGATGGCATGGTTGTAGCCTTGGGGTTACCAGATGATTGCAGCATAGTCATAAGACTATGATAGTAGTCTTGGGACTACTAGAGGACATCTTGGAAGAATACCTCCCTAACTAAGAGGGAGTGTTGATGTTTTGGTAACTGCGGGAGGTATTCCCTCCTGGACAACCTTTCTTAAATGAGAAGAAGATTATGAAGGTCAAAGGAAGACCATTGAACAGTGGAAGAACACCCCGGAAGAGAAGTCAGCCCATAGGAAAAGAATAAAGTGGAATTAGAATCTCCAGGAAGAGAATTCAGCGCACAGGAAAAGATAAAGGGGAAATAGAATTTCCCAGAGAAGAAGTCGACCCAGCTAAAGTGACTTGAAGACTATAAATAAGGTGACGCCTTGCTCGTTTGGACACACTCACTCACTTAGCGATCTCACTCAAGAAGAAGGGGTAAGTCTGAGGCAAGGAGAAGACGCAGCACTGCAGCAACTGGGTTTTTTGGTTATTCTTGGTGGTGGTTTCTCTTGTATGCTATCTCTAGGAAGAGGTGTGTTGGTTTTGTATGGTGTTGTTGTTGCAGCGGTTGGTGCACTACGTTTGTTGGTGCGCTAGTCTTGTATCAAGGGTTCTTCATTATCTGTTTTCTCTTGTAAAGAAGAGCTTGTTCATGGTTTGATTGTATTATCAGAAGGAATCTATCTAAGAAAGGTTGGTTGGGTTTTCCCTGGGGTTGGAGTTTTTCCCCGGATAACTCCTATGTCTCTTTGTGCTTGTTTATGTTGTTCATATTTTCAATATATGGTATATGGTTAATGAATATAAAAGAAGATCTAAATACGTTGGTAATCCTATTGCTCTAAAAAGTAACAAATATCTAACAATTGGATCATTTCAGACCTTTTGATTTTGATTTAGGGGATAGTTCTACTTTTAATCTCACTGGGGTTCGACCTGTTCACTTGGTTTTTGGATGGGAGTTGGGTAAAAAAAATTGTAAACTCGAGTGTTGGGTCTCCTCTTCATTATCTCCTTTGCGAGTTTGTTGGCCCCTCTTTGGGTTGTCTACCTTTTGCTCTCGACTGCCTTTTGTTTTTTTGGCCTTCCTCTTTGGTTTGTGGGCTCTCCAGTGTTGTGCCACAAAAGTATATTTCCAGCGGTACCATCAGTTTTGTGCTTGGGGTTCGACCTGCTCATTTAGTTTCTGGTTGGAAGTTGGTTTGCGGGCACTCCCGTCTTGAGCCTCGAAAGTATAAACCTATTTCTAGCGATGTCAATAATTTTGTGCCTGGGCTTTGACCTGCTCATTTGGTTTTTTTGGTTGGGGGTTGGGTAATTCCTACAGTGATTCCGGGTTTTTGGGGTCTTCTCTTAACCATCTCCTTTGCGAGTTAGCTGGCCCCTCTTGTATTCCTCTCTCCTTCTAGTATCGCGCCGAGATAGACAGCAGTGGCATCAGTGTTGTGTAGCATTTGGGGATAGTGTGGGAGGCTCCCACTGTTTTGGTAATCTTACAAGGTAGAGATTCTTTCATAGACAAACCAGAGCAGAGGAATTTTACATTTCGTAAGGCTTTTTTGGGGCCCCTTCCTTTCAGGTGGTGGTTTTATAACAGATCTTTGTGGGGTATTAACCTCACAAATTACAGTCAGGTTTATTTCCACAGTTCAGGGGTTGTCTTTCTCATCATGGACCCATCCTGGTGTGATATAAAGTGTATCATGCACAGGCACGAAAACATGGCCGACGGTAGCAGACTGGATTTCAATCAAGTTGACAGCAAGGTAAGTGGCCATGAACAGTTAATTATGACCCCACTTCAGTGAGTTGAAACCTTAAGAACAAGAGAGACAAAAAATCAGTGTCCTTGAGCAAACTGTAGTGACGCTCTTGTTGCATGTGGACACTTTGGAGCATGAAAGCTAGCAGCTCAGAGCCATTGCAATATCTCAGCAGTCCAATTCAGGTTCAAACAATCAGCTTGTTGCAGACCCTCAGATAGAGAAACTAGAAGAGACATGGGGAGACCGAGAAATGGTTCCAATGGAAATTGAAGATAATGAACCCAGCCATGGTGAATTCCAGGAAACACCCGACAACGAATCTGCTGTTTAAAATATGTATTTTCAATGCATCTTTTTGCTTGGTCAATTTGTCAAAGTATATAGCAGCAAGTCTGCTCGAATGTATAAGGAAGTGTCTAGTCTTTTTTATGTTAGATCAGTAGCAGAGGACTCAAATAGACTTGAGCCAATTTTTGTATCCATTTTGACCATTGTTTTGCTTTGGCATAGCTTCCTTTATATATAAAATCTCTTCAGTTTCTTTAAAATATATATATATATAACTACTATAGTACCAGCATAGATCCATCTAAACCTTGGATCTATCCAGCACCCAAAGGGATCCAATCCCTCAAGGTGAAACCTTTCCTCAAGTTTTGCACTCTGAAAAAAGTTTGTACCTCAAGGGATTTGATCCCTCTCCGTGCTGGATAGATCACCAAATGAAATTAATGTGGTAGGATGGATAAGAATCAATTTAAACAGCCCAAATCCAACGAAAGCATAAAAAATGCCAACTACTCTTGGAGAAGTTGGGGTATACTTGATGGTTCCATAGGAGCACAATCATTCTTCAGCAAATTCTAAAACATGTCTGGCTGCAAAATAGCCCAGCCATGGACTATTGAAAGGGAAGAATCTGTCTCCAACTCAACAGCACTCCCTCCAGAGACCCTACAAGGTGCTGATAAAATTATCAATGATGACAGCCGTGACATTTGACTTAATGCAATAATGGTTTTGTATGGACGTGTCCACGATTATTGTAAGGCCCTGTCTGATGCTCATTTTTATTTTCCCTCCATGATACCTTTCATTTTCAGAAAATAGTAGTGTATATGAGAGGAAACTAAATGACCCTAAAACACAATCTGAAAATAGTCTTAGACTTCACTCAAAGGCCCAAACTATAGTCAGCTATGTCAAAGTTGCAAAAGCATATAATATAATTTGTTTTTCTAAAGAAATAAAAGAACATGCCGAGTGTGAGGAGTTATAGATTAGTGACTTGGAGCATATGTGACTTTTCTTACATGCATGATGAACGTCAAATGGCATTATGCAAGTGCTATTTTTACAGCAAGGTAGGTTTGGTGACCGGCATGCTTCAACCCTCACTCGAGGTTCCTAGTACAACGGATGATCACCAATCAGCCCTAGAGTCAAAGTAGACTTCATTGCATGATAACCAATCTATTTTTCTATAAATTTACACATATATGAAGTTGTGATTGCAAGGTGTCAAGGAGACTGATCTTTAATAATTCCTTTTCTATTAGATATTTTGGGAATGGACCAACATCTTCATGATGTAGAGAGAGTGCCGAATTAAACTGAGGAATGCAATTGGATTGTACTGGTTTTAGCATTACTCTGTAAACTCAAGTCAAGAAAGTGGGTTCTTATTGAATTTTGCTGTTTTCTGTGTTTTGTAACTATCTCTACGTTATTTGTCTAACAATGCTTAACGTCCAAGGTGGCAGGTTCAGTAAAAATATAATTATAACACAATGCTACTTATTTCACCGGAAAGGTTCTTCAGATTAAAAGTACAAATGCTGGTCCACCAGTGTTAGTGTTTTTATAGTTTGATTAAATTGTTCTTCCCCCTCTATAGTCTGCAATTTAGAGAAACCAAAGTTTAATACCCATTTTAGTGTCCGCAGGAGAGTGAAATGGTAATCAGTAGGAGTGTTGAGACTTGCAAGCTAAGTATATTAAGAAACTATATATATATATATATATATATAGACCTTAACGAACAACAAAAACTTGGTATTCCAAAGAATAATAGAAATGCATACAAACGTATACATTACAAAATGGTTAACTCAAATTAAATAGAAAAGTGAAAGAAAAATAACAAACGAAATTTTAAGGTACGGGATTACCTAATGATCCCACAGAGGGGCCACACATTCTCTCCTTTGCTATTGCTGCTGAGTAAAAGGAGTTGGGGCTAGGGAAAATTCAATTAGGGTTTAAACACTTAATGAATCCAAACTAAATGTAAGATAAACTTCAAAGGAAACACAGTAATCTAAATCTTAAATTGCAGAAAATGGGTTTTCATTGGATCTATGCTGAAGGTAGGAGAAACTTCAAAGGGAACGCAATAGATATTACACTGCAGAAACGTCATTCAATAGGTGAAACCTACATCTCAACAATTCTACATGTAATAGATAAAGCTAGACCCCTCTTTTACCATAAAGTGCTGGAAAGGCCAATCCTGTAAATTAGCTGCTCAAACTTCTTAGAGAAGACTACATTTGTCTCCCTTCAGCCCCCATCTTTCATCACCAATGATCACTTTTCCAACAAGTACGATATAACTTGAGCCCTCTAAATGGGACCATTAGATTAGTAAAATTATAGAAACCCTATTAAACTTCAAACTTTTTGGCAGATAAATTTTGGTTAGCTCATTGAAGGGCAATGAATTGTGACACAGTTCTAATACACTTCAATTATACAATGCTAAAAACACTGAAAAATAAGGATTCATTTGGAAGTATTTTGTGACCATGCTTGAATGGGACAGATCAAAAACTCGATAAGCAAGAATGCAATATCACATCAAGTTAGCATATCCTGGATTCGGCAAGGGAGTTACAGGTGAATGTGCCTTAACAATCATCCAAACTTCTGACTTAGTGATAAATTTATTGTAATTTCAATGGAAAGCAAACTAGAACATCTTGGATACAAATTTTAGTTGTTGAAAACTTTAACCTTCCAATAATGTATTGGCACTAAAGCCGATGACCACACCTTAAATGAGGAAAAAGGGTGGCTAGGCTATGTGGCAGCCATTGATAAGAATGATCTTCTCAAGATTTGTTGGGAAGATCTTACACTAATGCAAGAATGGAAAATTTTGAAGACTGATGTGACCTGGACAGACACCCTCCTACATTAGTGCCTGCACCTCAATTGATAAATTCAAATCCTGGTCCAAGTTTTCACTCACTCAAAGTTGTTTGAGATGGATTTCAGAATGAGAGGCACGCAAAGAAGCAGGAAAGAGTATAAGGACTGAAAGGAGACAAAGAATCCTTGATGAGATGTTGAGATTACCCCAATAAGAGGTCACCATGAAAGCCGTTATGGTGGGCAGGAGAAACTCCAAACAACAATAAAGAAGCTGACTTGACTAGCCCAAGCCAGCAAGCTGCCAGCATAGAAGACAATTATTAGGAATCTGATCCTAATTGGCTGAAGTGTGATGGTAGATCTTCTCAGCTGGAGAGCGGGAGCCACATGCTCTCCCTGGCTAAATCTGTCAACTTTCTGATCTCAGTGCACAACAAAAATCTGAGATCAATGGGTAAGAAATTAGAACCCAAAGGATAGCAATAAAGGGTATACAGCTCTTGGATCTTGGTCTTCTGTCCTAAGATTTTTGTAGCTATTTTTTTGTTTTCTACAAAAGCCAGTTAAGCTTCACGGGAGAAGTACTGACGGAAAACTTGACGATGCTCCCGTTTTTATATTTTTGTGACTAGCCACTTTGCATAAGCAGATTCTTACATTAATAGGAGGCATTTTGGTGTTATGTACGAGGCTGTCTTTCTTATTTCTTCGACTCTTAGTTTGGATGAAAGTCTAAACAATCAGATTTGTGTTACTCATCTTGCACATAGGGGCCTGGTTTAAGAAGATATATTTACTATCGAATCCTTGTAAATGCTGTATCTTTTGTATCATAGTAGAATCAAATCTTTAAAAAAAACAAAATTTAAATCAAAACTTCTAACAAAAGGGAAACAAAATAAGTAATTAGTAAGTGAACGACGCAAAACAACACCATGCCACAATGCACACAATTAACTGACATAAATATGAGAAAAAAATTATATACAAAAGTTACAGGATCACCTACAAAATTTCCTATGGAAAATAATATGCAGCCATGTGGCATGCAACCAAAAATAAGGGAGACGATATAAAATGCAGATTCAACAGTAAATGAATAAAATCTCTATTACCAGCACTAAAGAGAATAACTGTTATCAAATTGCAACAAATAGCATTTGAAATTAACAAGAATATCCAATTAGGATGAAAGAATTCAATCATCAAGGAAGCTACACAAATTTCATAGCTCGAAACTTAATACTTCTGTTTGTTGAAAAATCGGGAGATCTCTAATTTGGGAAGATGACAGAGAATTTTCTGGGTCTTGCTTTACTTTGACAGGTACCAAGCTTTGATGTCCATTCTCACCTAGCATCTTCAAAAAATAGCTGTGCCTGAAAATTAAATTATGGAGATCACATGAACTGAACATCAAACTCAAATAAAGCCAACACAGCTAATAAATCTAAATTTATCTTGGACAATATTTTTTTCTGTTTTTGTGTTCAGAATTTAATTCTTAACATCAACTGAATCACCATACCAACGAGTATCTGATGTCAACTCTGGATGAAAAGCTGTTGCCAGTAAATTCCCCTGCTTTACAGCTACAATAACTTTTTGCCCTGTTTGACATTGTCCCTGCCAAAATGGGTTGCAAACAAGGTGACCTTAAATACTCTTCAAGATTAAACACTATACAGCAACTAGACAAATTTCCCTCTTTTCTAAATTCAAAAGCAAATACAAGAGAAGTTAAAAGAAGCTGAATACATCAAAAACTTATTGTTATACTGTCAATTTATTTCTCATGCAAAATTACTTGATTTCGAATTCAGTCCACAGAGTAAATGAAATCATAGGGCAGTTCCCCTGCTCTGACACCATTCTAGAGAAATGGGCTAAGAGCCCAAGATAAATCAAAGGCACATCATCACATAAAAGATAGACACCAGATCTATAGTGGAGAAAACCTCATGGGTTAGAAAACTCTACTCTCAGCAACACTGCTTTAAATGGGTTACTAGACCCATTTATATAGTGCTTAGCTCTAGCATAACTACCACATTAATTATAGACCACTAGGCCATCTTCTAACTACCATATTAATAAGGGACCACTAAGGCCACCTTCTAACCACCGGATTAATGACAGACCATTAGGGCCTTAATCAATAACACTTAATGTCCACTAAGTCAAGATTAGCCAACATGTGTGAAGTGTTAACTTTTGGGGTTATTCCAAAAGTCTTTTCACCTTGCTAGGAGAGCAATATGTCTCCTAGCCCCTTGGTGATGCTTCATGGATAGATGGATGGTTTAGTTTGCCTGAATGCTTGACATTGGTTAGACTGCTAGCATGGTGCCCTTACCTAGGAGGTTGTTACTTTGATCAACATGTTGACTAACCCATTGGATGCACACAATGGGGGAGTTGGTCACTCAATCAGAGGAGGCACCTATCTAGGAAGAGGAGTGTTAGGCACTTGGAGGGGATCACTTAGCCCTTGGAGCTTAAGACCATGTGATATATACCTTGGAGATTGGACACTTGAATTGAGGATGCTAAAGTTGAGAAGCATACTTCATGTAGGTTGGTGATGGACCTGAACACATATGTTGAAGAGGAGCATTGGAGCTTTGTGGCCACTTTGACATACATGAGAGTAGCATTAGGGATATGATAGGACATGTAGCACACAGTTAGAGGAAGAGCGCCTTCCATGAGGCCACTTGGATAGCTGACCACCGTGGAAGGGGGAGTGATGGACTTACAACTTGTTGGACAGCACACCATCTTAGAGGAGGGGAGTTGGGCCCAAGGAGGATCATGCTTGGAGGGTGTTTCACTTTGTGGGTTGGATAAACCCTAGTTTGACACATGTCCATTCTTCTATTGTAAAGTGCTTCATGTGGGGTTGCCTTGTTGGTTACATGTATGAACACATGTTCTTATTTTATGTTAGCATCCCTCGCCTACTGGTATATATAAGGGAGGAGAAAGCCCTTGTATTCATTATCATCATTGTACTTTTATTTGTACTTGTCTTGGAGATGTTAGGGCTCATGAGAAAACCTTAGGACCATGACATTAGGGTTCATGAGAAAACCCTAGGAGAAGTTAAGAAGAAAAAGAACATCTTGGATGTTCATGGAGAGGTTACTCTTGTGCAAGGTTTTAATACTCAGCCTACTCGGACTTGGACTCGGCCGAGTTGATTGAGCAGACCACAAACTGGTCCGACTCGACCAGTTCAAGGACTCGATCCACCGGTTTGGTACCGAACCGGCCTAGTCAAGGCTTGACTCGGTCGGTTCGGTACCAAACCGGTCAACTCGGCCGAGTCCATACCTACTCAGCCGAGTCACTCTCATGGACCCACCGCGCGGCCTGTAGGTGGAAAAAATGATTTTTTAATTATTTTGAGCTAAAAACCTAAAAGAACCTTCTAAACGTAAATCAACTCTATAAAGACATCCCTACCCCCTCTATTTGCCTCACACTTCCCTCATTGAGCATTTGTGAGCATTTGGAGCTTGGAGCTTGGACTTGGTTTGCCAATGAACTTCAGCCTTGGAGTTGGTTTGGCAGTGAGCTTGGAGTTGGTTTGGCAGTGTTTTCGCATCTAAGAGAGCAAGCTACAGGCTGAGACAGCCCATCTTCAGCAGCCCACAGTCCATTTATATCATTCCCAGGTATGTTGACAGCTAACTAATAAATCTGTCCCTGTTTTTTACTTCATCAAATTGCAGTTTTGAAACCTGTTTTGAGTCTTGACTCTTTAGTGTTCACTGTTTTATTTTTATCAGCTTTATATTCTTTGTTTTTCCTCTCATTAATTGTTATGTAATGAATTATGAGAGCAAAAAACAAAGTATACGAGGCTGGAAATACAAAAAAAAGTGCAGAGAGTTTCAAAACTGCAATTTTTCTAGGTAGACAGATCTAACTTCTAAGTAGTATCATAGTATGTGGCATGTGCATATTAAAATTTAAAATTTAAGAGAGGGTTTTCATTGTTGCATATTTTTTATTTGCAGATTTGTTGTCATTTCAATTTTACCATGGCCCCAAGAGTGAAAGACCCTGCATGGAAATATTGTGATGTTATTGATGATGAGATGTATTGCAAATATTGCAAGAAACACATAACCGGGGGGGGAGGACGGCATTCATAGGCTGAAACAACACTTGGGGCTATAAGAGGCCAAGTTAAACCATGCAAAGCACTTTTGGAGGAGAATGGACTCATTAGGTTGGAGTTACAAAGTCAGTTTGAAAAATTTGAAGAAGACAAGGCTAAGCAGAAGGAGATAGATGATGAAATAGGTAGGAAGAGAGAACTCGCTGCAATGAAAGCAAATCTTGGTGCTGAATTTGAATTTGAAGGTTCTTCCTCTATGCCATCTACCAATGTTATGGAGCCCTTCTTTTATATTCCTCCCCCTTTCATAGGCAGCCTAAAAAGAGGAAGAACATTAAAAGTTATTTTACACCTTCCCCCACCACTGCTAGTACCTCTCAGTGTCAACCAACTCAAACTCAACCCACCTTAAATGTCCATTGGAAGAAGCAATACAAAGATGTTGCTTTTGAATACATAGCAAGATGGTGGTTTGATGCAAATATCCCCTTCAATGCTTCCCGCTCTCCTTATTACCAGCCTATGTGGGATGTTGTCGAAAGGGCTTCAAAGGCCCTGCATTGCATGACTTGAGGGGATCTCTTTTGCAAAAAGAAGTTTCATCCATACAGGACTACTTGAAGGATTTTAGAGATTCATGGGCCAAAACAGGTTGTACCATCATGTCAGATGGATGGACCGATGGAAGGAACCGTACAATAATAATTTTCCTTGTCTCTTTCCCTCAAGGAACCATGTTTTTGAAATCTGTTGATGCATCTGATAAGGTGAAAGATGCAAACCTATTATTTCAGTTGATGGATGAGATTGGTATATCAGTGGGGGAGGCAAATGTTGTTCAGATCATCACTGATAATGCCTCTAACTATGTTCTTGTTGGTAAAATGTTAGAAGCTAAATACAGGACCATATTGTGGACCCCATGTGTTGCACATTGCATAGACCTCATGCTTGAGGACATGAGCAAACAGGAATGGATCAAGAACATTGTAGAGCATGCCAAATGCATTACAAAATACATCTACAACCACTCATGGGTATTGAACCTAATGAGGAAAAACACTAAGGGAAGGGAACTTGTTAGGCCTGCGATCACAAGATTTGCAACTCACTTCCTCACATTGCAATCTCTAATTTCCCAAGCAAAGAACTTGAAAAAAACGTTTTCAAGTGATGAATGGAATGAATCTTGGTGGGCTTGCAAACAAGATGGAAAAGATGCCAAAAAGAAAGTTTTTGATAACACTTTTTGGAAAAAAACAACAAAGATTGTGAAAATTGGTGAACCCCTTGTTAAGGTGTTGTGGTTGGTGGATGTGGAAAAATTGGCCATGGGTTACATCTATGAGGCTATGGATCAAGCAAAGGAGAAGATAAAGACAACCTACAAAGATAGAGTAGCCAAGTATGGGCCTATCTGGGATATCATTGATAATAGATGGAACAATCAACTCCATCGCCCTACACATGCAGTTGGGTATTTCTTGAACCCAAGGTATCATTACAGAGCTCACTTAGGAGAAGATCAAACCGAGGAGGTCAAAGATGGATTGTATGAGTGCTTGAGGGCATGGTTCCTGATGAGGCAAAGCAGCTGGAGATACATTGTCAGATTAGTTCTTTCACTAGAGCCACGGGTACCTTTGGAAAAAACCTTGCAAAGATTGCAAGAGATGTGGACCAATCAGGTAAGCAATTCCAAAGTTTTTAAGATTAATTGTTTAAAGTTTAAAATTTAAATACTTTATTTTTTAGCCATAGTCACAATCTAATCATTAATGAACTATCTTTGTCTTTCCACTGTATAGCACATTGGTGCAAGTCATTTGGTAGCCAGTGTGCTCAATTGCAAAAGTTTGCAATTCGAGTCTTGAGCCAAACTTGCAGTGCTTCTGGGTGTGAGCGCAATTGGTCCGTCTTTGAGCGGATTCACACAAAGAAGAGAAAACGTTTGGAACAAAAACGGTTAAATGGTCTTGTCTTCATGCAGTACAACCTTCGACTAAGGTGCAACCAGTTGTTGAACAAAAGGCCTGATACAGATCCCATTGTCTTGGAAGATATCGATCCAAACTCATAATGGGTGGAGGAGTCTCACCCACCAGAGTTTGATCATGATTTTGATATTGATGACTTGGAGTCTGAGGGGATTGGTTTGGATCTGGATCCACTAGTAGGAGATGGAGTAGCACCAGGCATGGCACATGCAAGCACTAGTCATGCAACTCGGCCATCTCGTGCTTACGCTAGTACTACTACAGCTACTGGAGTTGCAAATGTCAATGAGGAATCCAAGTCTAAGGAGTCCGAAGACTCTAATCCATTGCAACTCATGCTGAGGATCACATTGTTAGAATATGAAAGGTTGTGCTCGTTTTACCATTGACAATACCCTTGTCACCCAACCATAGGCCAAAGCCACCCTCTAAGCACCTTGACCTTGACAGAGAAGAGAATCTTGGTAGAAATCCAATAGCCAAGAGAGGCTAATGCACCAAGCAAGAAGTAACCAAGCTGATCAGATAGTCCCACCCAAAAACTGGCGCAGTACCTTCCCCAGGATTTGCGCACAAGACTACAACTGCACTACGCAGAACTGGCTCTCTGCAACTGCTGAGAAGTGTGTCAAATGAGAGACTAGCGCCCTGTATTTATAGTGGTTATGGCAGACTTACTGGGGCCGACTTCTCCTTCTGGGTACTAATTAATTCATATTAATTATATTTCTGCAGCCGACATCTTGTCTAGGGTTTCCTTCATTTCTTTGCTTCCTTCCGGAACATTCTAATCTCGTCATAGGTCACAA
>ML790823.1:231536-245519 GCA_009831015.1 Picea engelmannii | reverse complement strand
GGAGGGAATAATAAAATTTACTTAACTTTTAAGAAACTCCTAACCATTTAGTTGCATAGACAATCCTTGTGTTTTTGGGGGATCTTAGATGAATGTTTAGGAACACACATTGCAAACACTTTCATGTTTACAAATCTTAATTGTAATCTTATGGTTTGTCTTTTTAAATGTTTTAAATTTTTATGAGCATTTGAGTTTACAAACTTACACATCCTTTTTATGCTTTATGGTGTGATTCAAGAAGAGGTTGAGTATCCCATTTGGGGAGGCATCATCTTCTTGGATCTTGAGTGCTTTAGTGGTTGTCATTGAAAAGCAGTCCAATAGAGTAAGTGTTATTGGGGCATGCTTGGCTTAAGTGATTGATCTTGAGTTGAATATTTCTCAAACTCTCACTTTGGGCATCATTGTATATCTTGTTCATTTGTATCTTTGTGTAATTGTTGTAACATTTCTTGTTCTTTATTGTAAGTAATTGTATGCTTGTTTGTGGGGATAGTTTCAACATATTTTTACTTGTAATATTTTTGTAATTGAACCACCCTCAAACTTAGTTGACCCCTTGCCCAACCTTAGGCACTAGTCATAGTTGACTTAGGGAAAGGGTTGCTTGTCATTTAATCTTGCACTTTGCATTTGTTGCTTTAACATCTTAGGTTAGTTTTCCCCCAAGCCTTCTAACAAATTAAAACCAACTCCTAGAACTTTAAAGTTAAATCAAATCTAGTAACTAGGGTCTACCCCCCTTGGCTTCCCTAAGAGTAAGCCTAGAAGGAAGAGGTTCCAGTCAAGGTGACAGTGTGGACTGTGAACCTAGGCATTGTGCCTCCAAGGACACACTAAGTGAGCTGGACTTTGCTCACGTTTGCAAGTGTGTATTAGGACGGCAACAGATACCAATGTGTTCTACTCAAAGTTGCATGATACGGGAAACTAAAACATGTATCTGAAATGGAAACGTGACCCCTCAAAAATTAGGAAACGAGGAAACACGATATATATATATATATATATATATATATATATATATATATATTGTTGATGTTTTGGTAGTTGCAGGAGGTATTAACCTCCAAGTGTAACCTTTGTACTTAGAATAGAATATTCTGGGAGTAAGAGAACCATTAAACAGATGTGTGAAAACCCTAGAAGAGAAGTCGGCCCAAGGAGAATAATAATAAAGAAATAGAAGGCCCCAGAAAGAGAAGTCAGCCCCACCTAGAAAAGTCACTTGGACAGGGTATTATAAATAAGGAGGCGCCTAGCTCATTTAGACACACTCACTCACTCATAAAACAATGCGCAAGTCTAAGGAGGAATTGTCGCAGCAGCTAGGGCGCAAGTCTAAGGAGCAGCAGTGGCAGCTAGGGCGCAAGTCTTTCTGGTATCTTCTTCTTATGCGCTTCTTTTGGTAAAGGTACGCTTTGTTGGTATTGTGTTGTTGCTGCAGCAGTGGTGTTTTTGGTTAGGGTTTATCTGTTGGTTCTAGTGTGGACTTGCCGGAATCATTCTATCTAAGAAAAGGTTATTGTGCTGGGGGGTGGCATATGTGAATGCCTATGGTTGGGTGACAATGATGTGACATTGTCTATGGTTAAATGAGCATATCAAAATTTTAACATATATATATATATATATATATATATATATATATAATGTGCTATTTCATAAAATTATATTTAAACTTTGAAAGAAAGCATTTAACATTATGATTCAAAATACAGATTCATGAATAAATGAGTAAGAAGATTTAAATGAGAAACATAAAAGACATTGGACAACTGATACATATTGCAAGCAATAATATTCAAAAACAACCTTTATTATTTATAAATGAGGCTATATATCCAAAATTAGCCTTTATATATGAGCCTTGAGGCTACAATGCTACATGTATGAACTATGAACAATGAACATAGAAATAAAACATGAGCTAAGCTAGTAAAGCCTAATAGTCACCATCCTCATCTTCATATTCATCATGGAAAATAGAACAAGATGCACGTTCAACAATGGAATGTGGATTGATAGAAGGATTTCCAATTCCACTTCTAGGTTCCTCAAGATTCAATGCAGCAAGAGAGATGTCCAAGTCAGGGCATTGATCCACATCCCATTCTTTAAAAGGCCCACTACTATATTCTGGACCCCTACAAGATGCAAGGCGAAGGTTGGAATGCACATAAACAAGATGCTCAACCTTCTATGAACCCAACTTGTTGCGCTTCACTCAATGAATAAAACCATAGGTGCTCCAATTTCTTTTTGTTGATGAAGAGCTTGCAATTGCAACTTGTGAAAGAACATGAATGGCAAGGCTTTGCAGATGTATACCATTTGCTTCATGACAAATCCACCATCTAATTGGACATAGATTGCATATCCATTCCCATGAACCACCACCAGGAATTCTTGAAACCTTTGTAACATGCCTCCAAAAAGGATAATAGTCAATCCTCTTGTTGGCCTTGGGCATTGGACTAGAAGTACCTTGGTTGGAAGCCATTGCTACTGCAAAAAAAAAAAAAAAATCAAATCTGCAATAAATAAAATGAAAAAGGAATAATAATTGTTGGGTATGTGTTATATTCTTTGCTCGATTAGCCCCATGTATTGTATGTTGTGCTATGAGCAAGGGGGGCTTGGGGGTTCGAGGGCAAAGCCCTTGAATTTTTTTTGGGGGGGGCTATTTTTGGTCTGTTTTAAAGAATTTGTTTTTTGTAGATGCTTTTAGAAGTCTCATTAAGATATTATCAAACCCTAACTAATAAATAAAATTCATTTTTAACAATTAATTTTTTTTTGTGGGTCCTAGTAAAAAAAGGCTATATGCACTGTGTGAACAGTAAAACGTGTTTCCTAAATGTGAAACGTGTTTCGTATGGATTGAAATGCATTTCAACCTTTCGGTATGGAAATACACATGGTATGGGGGGGGGCGCATTTCCTACAACAAACGTTCTACATTTATGGATGGCATAGATTTATTTTCAGAGGGTGAAATGCCCAGGATGACCTAGATAGGTAGCTGTTTTGTTCTGGTAGATGCTAGTGTGATTTCACCTATGATAGGTGGAGGATCTACTTTATTGATGGTTGGTATGTGATCTACATCTCATTGGGTGTGAGACCCAGGAGGACCTACGGTGCGTAGTTGATGTGCTCCAGTGGATGCTAGTGTTTGAAGTGGATTGATTCCTATAATAGGCATGTTTGACCATTTGATTGTTTACTAATTTTTGGAGCCTGGGATGGGCTAAATCATTCTGTGATAGAATGATGATTATTGGCTGATTTGTTTTTGTTGAGTTGTGACTCGAGGGTTTACAGGGATGGTGATCTTGCTCAATTTTAGTGATTGCTATAGATGGAGGGCGCTTCCAACATTACCCCTTGAGGACAGTATTGAATGTACATCTTGTACATTTGTGGAGAGATTGATCATGGATATGATAATTGGTGTGATGTTAAGCCATTGGTGATCTTGTGCATTTGCACTTTGTACATGATGTTTGAGAGTTGATCTTTCATGTTGTATTCTTCATATGAGTACTCTTTTCTTGGAGTGTTGGCATTGAAGAAGGGTGTGGAAGACCTTACTTGGAGATAGGTTCAAAACCTATGGTGGTGGAATTAGTGATTGATTCTAAGCTTGTGAGTGATGTGTGTAATGATGAGTATTAGTGAGAGGGTTATTGGATTCTCTTCAGTAGAAGGAGGTGCTCTTGTTGAAATCCTTGCTTCAATTGCTATAGGTTTCGAGGGGTATGAGAAGGATTCTATAGTGGACATGTTGTACTCTTTGTAGGTATACTTGGTCTCATCCCAACATAAAGGGGGGTCCATAGACAAAACCCCCAAAAGGAAATTTTAGGTCTGTTTTGTGCTTTTTCAGCCAATGTTTTTTTGGTCCATTGTAATCTAATTCCAATTAAGGGATCAAATGTTGTAATATAATACTAGTTAACGGATTAGGGTTTTGGATGTCGCAGAATACGTAAAATATTGAATTGTGAATGGTGAAGTTAATACAATAAGATATAGAGTAGTGTGGCTCTCAATTAGGCGAGCTTTCTCGATGAAGGGTTTCCATGGTAAATCTTGTGTATATTGCATGAATGTGCTATTGTTATTCTTATGTTTTATATTCTGTTAGTATTGCTTTTCTTACATAGGTTTATCAAACTCTTCATTCTCATGCTCAGAGTTTGATGATAACCCTTTATGGGTTGTTGATATCTTTCTCTTGAGTTTGACATTTCAAGGTCAACAAGTTGAGATGTATGCTGAGATTTATCTTGTGCTTTGATAGATTTGATCCACTTGTCTTGGTTGTGTTGGAGATGTGATTATCTTTGCAGGATGTCCTAAACAACTCTTGATATGGTGCCATAAGATTTTGGCATATGATGATGACTTTAGGGATGCTGGAATTTGACGGGTTATGTTGATGCCTTGCTTGTTCTGGAGTGATTTCAAAGTTTAGTAGGTAAACGTGGTCCAAAGTTATGTTCCTTCAGTGGTCATTGTTCTTTTGGAACCCTTGGCAGAGGGGAAAAGGGAGTAGCTTGGTTTGGAGGAGTAAACCAAGTTTCCTTGATGTATTCTTCATGCATGTTCACCACCTGAAGGCTGAGATGTAGATTGCTTGGAGAGAGACACACTTTTGTAAGAAGTGATGGTTTGGTTAACAAGGTGTGCAGACTTGTGCTTGTGGGTGTGGCTCTTGCAAAGTAGGTATGATGTTCTATCATGATGGGGGGAGAATTCTTTCAGCTTTGTGGAGGCACTAGATTTATAGGTTGCAATTTCAGAGGGAGTTGATGGGTGTTACAGAAAACACTTCTCTCGTAAAGAGAAAGAGTTATCTTTTGGGGTTACTCCAAAAGAGTTTTTACCTTGCTAGGAGAGTGCTATGTATCCTAGCCCCTTGGTGATGCATCATGGACATATGGATGGCTCAGTGTGGGCAAATGTTTGACCTTGGTTCTAAGTGTTGGAATGACGCCCTTAGCTAGGAGGTTGTTACTTTGATTAACTTGTTGACTAACCCACTGGGTGCACACAATAGGGGAGTCGGTTGCTTGATCAAGAAAGGTACCTACCTAGGAGAAGGAGAGTTGGGCACTTGGAGGAGGGAACTTAGCCCTTGGTGCTTGGGGCAATGTGATATATACCTTGGAGATTGGATACTTGACTTGAGGATGCTTGGGTTGAGGAGAATATTTCATGGAGGTTGATGACGGACCCAAACACATTGAGGAGGAGCATTGGAGCTTTGTCACCAGTTTGGGTATACATGAGAGTAACATTGGGCATGTTACCCAAACCCTTACTTCTTGAGATGAAGGTCCTAAAGGTCAACTAAGACCCTAGGGGCACTAAACAAGGGCTACCCAATGTCACCACGGTAGCACCTTCACACTCTTTTGGCTGGCTCTCCTCTGGCACAAGGGAGGAATTCCTAAGAAACCATAAGCCAACTAAATAATGATCACAAGGAATGAAAGAGGAGGCTTAGGAGAACAAATCTGAAATCTGATTTTACTTTATTAATTTCCAGATTTGTAAAACAACAAAGGAAGAGGTTGATTTTATAATTTTTAGGTCGTTGAGAAGTGATATTAGTGCCTAAGATTATTATTGGGAAAATGGAGTCTATGAAGTACTGATTTAATGAGCTTTTTCTCATGCAATAAGGGCAAACTGAAACTAAAATGAACAAATTACAGCACCCTTATATGGCTGTCCAAGAATGCAGAAAATAGTTTCAAAGCCCTAATTAAGGAAGATTATCAAATACATTGAGAGGGTATGATTATTACTATGAGATGTAAATTCCAACCACCTCAAACTAAGAAATATGCGATTCCTTCAACATTTTCCAGCAGCAAACATAAATAATTTAAATGGAAACAAGCCACAAATAAACTCTTCTAAGGAAGGAACAAAGTTACCTGATTAAAAGCTCTCTTAACATGTTTGAAGAAACCAAAATTGCAACATTCATCTTCAACAATATAGATCCAAGTACATAAACCTCAAAGTACAAAGAACCTTCAAAATATTATAAGCTATAATCTCAAGTGTCTCCGCAAACTTCCAACCATCATTACAATAGTAGGAGCTAATATTATATAGATGTAGAGCTCAAAACTTGTTCCAATAAAATAATAATGTCCAAAGCAAAACCCTAGGTCTATCCTAGAGAGGAGTAAACAAGTCAAAAAAAAAACTATCATCCAACTAATAAATGACAAGTCAAAAACCCTAACAATAAAATAACCAAGTAAAATGGACTAGATGGTGGGGATGCCACAAGTCCTCTACTACAAAACAACCTCCTAGGATGAGCTTATTTGACCATGTAAAACCTCTCCAGAGTGACATGTGGATCATCCTCCAAGATAACCTTCAATAACCGAGGCATTGTCCAAGAAGGCCCTTGATCAACCAAATAATATGAAATTCACCTAGAAAAGGAGCACCCTTGAGATGTGTGCAAAGAGTGGTTATGGGACCACTTTGACCAAGCCAAAACAACATAAAATAGTCCATGAGAGGTGCGCCCTTGAAAAGTGTGCCAATAGTATCACATTGACCAAGCAAGTTAACGTAATATAGTCCTTGAGAAGGTGTGCCCTAGGAATATGTGCAAAGTGGTTATGCCTCCTCATCAATGTGTACGTAACTCATGCCAAAAATATTAAGGTTTGTAGGCAGGTCTCTCTCTCCAATGTACCAACCAACTACTCCATAAATGACATAAGTGGTATGCCCTTGAAGAGTGCACTAGTAGTAGTCAGATCTCCTCGGGAGATCAGCCAAATCAACTCCATAAGAGGTGTGCCCTAGAGAGATGTGCAAGGTAGTTGATATGGGACCACATTGACCAATCATAAATGATATAAAATAGGCAATGAAGGATGTGCCCTAGAGAAATGTGTCAAGTAGTTATGCCTCCATAAATAAATGTGTCAAGATACAATGAAGGAGGGGAGCGGTCCACAAGATAATGAAGTTAACCACCATGAGAATCCAACCCCATGCTAATAGTAGCTCCACTAGCCAAGGCGCTCCTCAAACTAAGGGATTTTTCCACCTAAACAAGTGGAGCAACCTCAAAGAATATGCAAGGTAGGTCCCCATGCCTCCAAATGTGTAAAAATATGCCAAATAAGGGGAGCACTCTACTCCACCAAGTAATCAACCACTCAATCGATGCCACATCAATGCGACACTACCAATATCTTCATGGGGATTAATACCATGCTCAAGGTCCACCAATAAAAAACAATGAATCACTAATCCAAGTGAAACCTTAGGAAACCATGCAAAACATACCAAGTAACCAATCCACCACATAAAGGAGCAATTATTAACCAATAATACTTAGGGAAACCCTTAGTTGATGGGTATCCCTCTCTATAAATGTGTTAAGGGTCAATCAAATGTGTGAGCAATGTTATGTAGGACCCTCAAACACCACATGTGATAGATGCAAGCCTCCAAACAAGAGATGATAATGCTAACTACAAAGACAATGCATATCATCTAAGTTCTAACCATGGTGTACCAATCATAAACCATCAAAAACAATCCCACCATGGCAATGTGCTTTAGGGGGAAACAATAGGCAACCAAGTGTACATCTCTCCTCAAGAACCTCAGCACCCACCAATGGCAATGGTCGACAATGTCACAAGGGAAGTGTCGAGGAAAGTGTATGCACCAATAGCAATGCTCTGTTTTCATTGAAGGTCCCATCAATATCATACCAGAAGACTCTGATATGTGTGATGAAAATCAAAAGTAGAATTGAATTGTGATGAAAATCATGTGTAAGGTCTCATACAATATGAGGGGTAACAAGGCACATGAGAGGACATGTGGCACATAAGAGGAGAGCCTTGCATGAGAACATTTGGATAGCAAACCACCATGGAAGAGGAAGTGTTACCTCCCAGGTTCTCACTTGGTGCAAAAGTCCAAATCACAAATGTGAAACCCCAAGGGCAACTTAAGCAAGCTACCCACTATCACCTCGGTAGCCTTTCCTTTCTCACTTTAGACTAGGTGGAATCTAGCCTAGGGGAGCTTTCCTTTGGTTGACTAAGCCCAATTCGGAGTTGGAGCAAGAGAGAGATTAGCAACAGAAAAACAAAAAGGAAAATTTTTTTAAGATTTTCTATTTTGGGGGTCGTGGATGAAAGGGAAGATTAGTGCCTATACGTGTTTGGGCTATGGGGTCATGCACGCAACTTCATAGGGTCAAGCATGCAACTTCGTAGGGATGTTCTTAATGAATATTAGGGGACCGTAGGCAACCAAAGTGACGTGTGCAACAACAACACCAATTGACTCTGGCATCCATAAACCTACAAAACAAAGCTTCCAATGGTGTGCCTCGAACGATTTGCCACACATATAATGAAGTTGCACATACATTACGCAAAACTTAGACAAAGAAAAGACAACTTTATTCCATAGCTTGGAAGCTCTTTCACTCACAAAATCCCAATTACAAATGGAGAGAGTAAACCTTTATATAGGTTTCAACTCTAACTCTCTTTACAATAAAAAATATTTTGTTTTCCTAGATCCTTTAGTCCTCCTAGAAATATCCATAAAATAATTTTCTCAACAACTTGCTCACTAAAAGTAGCAAGAAGTTTGTTGAGATCAACAATTTCTTCCAAGAGGTTACAATAAAATATTCTAGGAAAACAATATAATATAGTTCTCAAGTAACTAACTCCATGAGGCAATTTCAACAATAATAAACTAATGAGTTAGATAAGCAACAACTTCCCAAAATAAACAAGAAGCTAACAACCTCCTTGTTGTGATCAACTGACTTTGACCTCCAAGTGTCCACAAACTAACTTCTATCCAAGTGTCCACAAACTAATTTCTAAGGAAATTGGTACTTTTGTTGATTTGTGATTGAGAAAATGGTTGCAAAAGGTGGCTCGATGTTATAACGTCTTCCCCATATGCATCGTATGGCCCTCGAAATTCATTGTTTTCTGCTTGGTGAAGAGGTAAGCAACTTGAAGTGGACAACGATGGCCCCACATAACATAAATGTCAATGTCACATCCACCTTGGATCAAGTAGTGGCCAATGAATGCAAGGGGCAACAGCTCAATAAGTCTCATACATGATGCACCATGGTCAAAAATAAAGAAGTGGCCCCATCCCATGTGATGCATTTGTGGATGTATCACTGACGGCCCCCTACAAGTGAAAACCATACAACACCTTCTTAGTTTACTTCATGAGCATGCATGAATTAAATGGCAGATGAATGACAACATATATGGTTTACACAAGGGCTCCATCAACATATGCACCCCCTTGATTTCATTTACACGAGCAACCAATGGAGACGAGATAGTTTGGTAAAGTATTATATGTAAACACAAGTCCGTGGGCATATATGCAATGGCTAACTCAGCCATTGTATGAGTTGGAACGGGGGTAGCCCCATACTCTTGTATTTATGTGATATGCTATATAAGGTGAGACATCACTTAACATAAGGAAGGGGGCGTTCCCTTTGAAGCACAATGTTGTGACATCATCCCCACCAAATTACACTTTATGGCATGAACGCTTTTTTTTGTGTGATTGGCGGAATCAACAACTAGTCGGGCACGTACTCACGTGACATGGGGTCGTGTTATCCGACTGCTACCACTATAACCCCCAGGCATGCCAACACGACCCCTCACGCCGCACACAAGGTAAGTCGAGGGTTTCGAACCGGTGACTTCACATAACAGATAGCCTTAACAGTACACTACATCATCGATTGTTCTACACCCAAAGGGCATGGCATGAACGCTTTACCAAGGTGGATGGATTAGTATTATTAAGTGATGAAGGGGGTGGCCCCTATCATTACAATAATATGATTTTTTGCCTTTAACATATTATCTTCATCATGAAAAAGGTGGTAGCCCCTTTAAAACAAAGTTATTCACTCATATATGCCAATGGGGAGCGTATAGGTTTTGCACAATGATTTTCTAGTAAACCCCATCATATGCCAAAGTCATAATAAAATGGAGCTAAGTAATAAACCCGCCATCATAAACTAGGATCACATCATGCCGCCCTTTTGATCCTAACTTGGGTGTTCATTAAGTGAGATGCATAAGTGTTAGGCTAGGCTAACCATGAACACATTATCATGATCCAACCACCAATGACATACCATAGCACCAAAGAGCATGCCATGACTATCCATCTAAGCATCAAGTGCAACCACAAAGAGAGAACTAGGTACCAAGACAATCCACCACATAAGCCATGGAACTAATGTGTAGTATCCAAGGCTATTGGGAGTGGGGAGCGGTAGTAGGAAGCGGGAGCGGGAGTGAAAAGCACAATTTTCAAAAAATTCTGGGAGCAGGAGCCGGAGTGTTTTTTTTATAATACATATTTTAATATATTTTGATGCATATATATAAAAAAAACATGCAGAATGTCAAATCAATCGCAAAAAACATGAAAACATAGATTATAGATCATTTAACTATTGGATTGGTGATGATCGTTAATGCATCAACCATTTAGTACACGTATAACATCAATCATATAAAAAAATTCATCAACATATTGTAACAGACAACATCAACCACAAAATGAAATAGACTCTAGAGCATCACATTCATTACCAAAGAGTTGTAAGATTCAAACAATAGTTCAAACTTCAAACTTCAAAGGTAAATTGTTACAAAGCGTTCATTGTTTACAAAATAAGTCATAATAAAGACAAAGTACTAAGTTTTATAGACTACTTCTAAACAGCAAAAAGAAAACGAGATCTAGTATACAGTAGTAACTTGTAAGTACTATGCACTAAGTTTTCCTCTTGCCACAAGAAACTTCTAGTTTATTTTCCCGTGATCTATGAAGAAGAGAAGTAGGAGTAGGTGGAAGTGTTCGTGGAACACGACCAGCAGCTGCATGGCCCCCACGTAACACTAGATGTTGTGAAGATAAAGGCAAAATTGTTGAACCTGGAAACCTACTAGTGGATGGGGGTGGCATGTATGCTCCAAGAATATGATCACCTATCCTCAATGATTGCTCTTGCTGCCTTACAATTAGCAGCATTATTGGTGATGACTCGAATGACATTGTAGGGCCCAATCTCTTGAATGGTTTTAATCAAGGCTTGTGCAATATTAATACTGATCTTGTGGCGATTTGAGTAGTCATGGGATGAAAGGAAGATTGCACCACTAGCAGACACACCAAGAATATTTATCAATGGCTTGCCTTTAGCATTTTTCCAACCATCGGATACAATTGATACCCCATGATGGTTCCAAGCATTTGTAATTTTTCCTAGAGCACCATGGATTTTGGCTCTTTCCCTGTCAAGTCCCAAGCTTCTAGCTTTGTCATACTCGGCGCTCTCGTATCATTTAGGGGCACCACTAATGGCTTGTATCATTTCATGCCAACAAGGTGAACAAACAACATTGAATGGTACACCACATGCATAGAGAAACCTGAAAATGTTTGCATCCACATCACCTCTACAACCTTGGTCAAGGAAATCTAATAGTGTTCTATGCCCTGAAGGTGAATGCGAGAATCCACTAGCATGGGGGGATGGGGATCGACCAATGAACATTCTTTGTGAACTCTCATGTTCAACGCTTGGTTTTGGATTTATTTTGTGTTGCCTCCTCTTCCCTCTGGTATTTGATTTTGTCTTTGGATGGCACTTCCACACAAGTTTTGATTCCTACAGTCTTACCTTCATCCCAGTGCACAAGCCCACATATATTCTTTCTCACACGGATATAGGAACCCATGTAAGTTTTATGACAATGGTGGCATGTAAATTTTGTGGTTCCACCCCCTTTCCCTCCCCCAAGCCTTGTCACATACTTCCACAAGGGTGTTAAGGTGTCTTTGTGTTTTTGTGCATCATCACTATCATTTTCATTTTCATCATCCCCTTCCATTTCTTTCTCCTCTCCAAGGTATGTGTTGTCCACTTTTATTTCTTCCTTGCTATCATGGGTATTTTGACGTCCTTCGGCTCCCAACACCACCATCATAATAAAAAAATGGAACCAAAATGACATACCACATGGACATACCCATCATGCTTGTTGAACCTTGATAATAACTTGTTACCTGCAATAGAATGATGGAGGAGAGATGGGAAAGAGTACGAGAAAAAAACATTCAAATATTCAACATAGCATAATATACTAGTTTGCAACACATGGAATTTAAAAAAAAAAAAAGAATGGGCTTAAGAGCCTACCTCTTTAGCTCTCCAATGGTGGTTGAATATGACTATGGTAGCCTTCAATCTCCCTTCCAAGCTCTCACAAATGGAAACCTTCAGTCTCTCTTCCAAGTTCTCCAATCTCCCTATGGAAGCCTTCAATATTCCTTCCAAGCTCTCCAATCCCTTCCAAGCTTTTCAATCTCCCTATAGTAGCCTTCAATCTCCCTTCAATCTCATCAAGAACTAGCAAGAAGCCCACTCAAAACCCTCCTAGCAAAGATGAGTGAAATGAGAAATAGAATGAGAGAAAAATGGAATCAGTGGGTGTTTTAATCCTAACAAACCCTATCCATGCCTTTTGAAGCCATTTGGAACCTTGACTTGGTTCCCCTACACCCAAAAAAAAAGATGAATCCACCTCTTCGCGCAGGAGCGGCCAAGGAGCGTTTTTTTCCTAAGGGAGCACGCTCCCGAAAAATGCTCCTAGAAGGGAGCGTTCAAGAAGCACGGTCCCAAGAGCTCTTCCTGAACGCTCCCTTTGGGAGCGCGCTTCGGGAGTGGGGGCAAGGGGGGGGTCGCTCCCCCGCAGCATAGGTAGCATCCCATGCATCACCATGATGAAGTAAGAGGATCCACAATCATCAATTATCTCCAAGCAAAATGAAAGGTGTGTATCTCTAGTCCATCAAGATCCTTGCATGTTACTCCTGAAAAGCTGTCATGTGATGAAAATCACACATTTACGACTCATGCAAATATGAGGGGTAACAAGGAGCATTGGACTAATAGCATGTTATTGAGCGCACCATCTTGGACAAGGGGCATTGAACCCAAGGAGGATCATATTTGGAATGTGTTTCACCTTGGGGCTTGAATAAAACCTAGATCGATACATGCACATCACACATTGGACTAATAGCTTGTTATTGAGAGCACCATCTTGGACAAGGGGCATTGAACCCAAGGAGGATCACATTTGGAATGTGTTTCACCTTGGGGCTTGAATAAACCCTAGATCGATACATGTACATCCTTGTAGTATAAAGCGCTCCATGTAGGGTTGCCTTATTGGTTATTTTATGGACACATGTCCTTATTTTATGTTAGCCTCCATCACCTACTTGTATTTATAAGGGAAGAGAGAGCTCTTGTATTCATTATCATCATTATACACTTTTTTGTACTTCTCTTGGAAACGTTAGGGTTCATGGGTAAACCTTAGAAGCATGATGTTAGGGTTCATGGGTAAACCTTAGAAGCATGATGTTAGGGTTCATGAGGAAACCCTAGGAGAAGACAAGGAGAAAAAGAGATGTCTAGGATGTTTGTTAAAATTAAAGCAGCTGCAAGAGCCATTCTCCGGGAGGATGGCAAAGACCCTAGATGAGATCTAGGGCCCCCAGTGCACCCCTGGGGTTCTTGGTCTAGGACCAAGCAGCTAAAAGCCCCTAGATATGTCTAGGGCCCCTGGAAAAGTCCAGGGTACCCATGCCTAGGGCATGGGTTGATCCTTGGTCTTGTACCTTGGTGGATAAGACCCCTGAGAGGGCCCCCAGTAGACGACTGGGGTTCTTGGTCTAGGACCAAGCAGCTAAAAGCCCCTAGATATGTCAAGGGCCCCTGGAAAAGTCCAGGGTACCCATGCCTAGGGCATGGGTTGATCCTTGGTCTTGTACCTTGGTGGATAAGACCCCTGAGAGGGCCCCCAGTAGACGATT
>ML790823.1:202026-231436 GCA_009831015.1 Picea engelmannii | reverse complement strand
GAAGAAGATGAAGTTGGAGGTGATGATGGTTCTTGTGGCTCTTGTTGTAACACTAGGGATTCTACCCTATTAGAAGACATGGAGAGTGGAGGCAACACTTTGCATGGCTTTGAAGCCTTGTTCTTTTGGGATGTAAGGCTAGGGCAAGATCATGGAGAGATGAGCTTGATGAGTCTTGAGCTTGGTGTGATGCCTTCCTTAGAAGAAGACTCGATTGATGCTCCATGGAGTCTTGGTGCTTGTGTTGATGCAAGAGTTGAAGACCTAGGGTTTGGGGACTCGGTCCCTAGGATGGGCATGTAGATTTGGAGGCCAGTACCAAAGTTGTCTTGCCATGTACTTGTGTGATGCAACATGTCTAGGGTTTGCAAACCCCAAGGAAGACAACCGTGCTAGTGTGGAGAGCTTGAGTGTGCAAGCTTGTTGAAGCCAAGGGGGGGATTGCCAATGTTGAAGCTTACTTGTTGTGGATCTTTGGTGGTGGCTAGTTTTTTTGTGGTTTCCCTAGTTAGGGTTTTGGAGAGCTTAAAGAATTGTCTTATATATATCAAGTTTTTAGCTATCCAAAATAGTGTGATTGTAGATTTGACTTTCAGCTTGCATTGCATTCTTGATTTGGTAATTTCCAGCACTAGTTGTTCATGCTGATTTGACATAACTAAGGGCTGGAAGTGTTAAATGGTTTCACATATATCTTAAAGATAATATTGCAGATTTACTGCTGTGAAACTGTAGTAATTAAAGTGATTTCAGATCTGGTTTATGCTTGGAAAAGTGTGTCCTAATGGCTGGAACTTGTTGGCATATGTTTTGAATCTTTTCTCTTGGGCTGCCTAGTGTGCTGGGTTGAAGTGTGCTAAAATATTGTCCACTGTTTGTTGCTGTAAATTAATATTTTAGATCAGCCTTAAGGCTAAAAAGTTCATGAGGACTAGATCCAGGAAACCTCCTTGTGAGGTGAAATCTCCATTTTGCATTAAAAATCAAAGAACACATAAATTTCTACACCAAGGTGGAGCCACTATCCAAGAAATCAATCCAATCACAAAGAAATTTCTAAAGCCAACGTTTTTAGAGCCTATCTCCACCTGAATTATGAAATGAAGGACAGGCTTTTGAGAGAGTACATTTGAAAAAGAAAACCAAACTGTTAACTTGCTACTAACTACAAAGGATTAGTGGCTCACAATATTATTCAATTGTCCAAGTAATCCATTAAAGCAAAGTTTGACATGTCACAAAATTACGTCATCCTTAGTCATTATATAACTCATCAATAAGTCACTTGGGAATAGTCGCATTCACCTACAGCGGGGGTGTAGGTGTGTAGGTGAAACATGCAAAAACTCTTTCTGGTATCTAAGTCTATACCTACATGTCAGATGTAGGTAGACACGTAACAAGAAAATAATAAATGACCTCATAAATATATCAAAGCATATGAAAATGTTCGTGAAGTGAGAACTATTCATTTTGCCTAGAATTGCTATCAAAAGAAAGGGAGAATATAAACAAAATGGAACGGATGGCATGCCATTTCAGGTCCCATCACCATCAAACACACATTTTCATGTCTTGATATCCTTGTGTCTATCTACACTTGGTTGTTGTCACCAACCAGACTAGGGTCCTCCCTTGCTAACAATCACCAATGCTTAGTCTGCGTTTTGATAGCATAGGTTGGATGTCTAAGCTCCATAAATTTTTGCTTCTTAAATCTCGGTGAATGGTTTGATCCATAGAAGTGATACTCTTGAGTATAACTCCCAAGTACACCTAAGTATGGCAAGTGCGGCCTTGGGATGAGTTCTAGACATAGTATTGTTCTGACTCCCATTGACCAAGTATTGATTGTTCGATACTCACCATACTCTTGTGTACTATCAAGTATTCCCAAGTCTGTTGAGTATTGTTATATCTGTTAGTCACTTTCCTGAATAAAAAATATTTTTTTGCATTTTTTTGTATTGTCGAGTATGTCAGGTGTTGCCCCTTGAAAGTGCATGGTTCATTTTGCATTTTCACGGACCTTTCTTCCCTCACTAGCATAGTAGATCCTCAGAGTTTAGTGGTAGTCATATATTGCAGTAAGAGACTTGGTTGGGAGGCATTGATGAAGACATTTCTAGAGACACTTCACCATAAGGTTCCATTTGGGTGCACTTGACACCGATTTGGAGACATGGTTACATGGCTTACACTATCTTTTGTTGCATCATTAATGAGAAGACTTGTTCCCTCATTGCACCTAGGAACCCAGACCATGCAGATGGAGAATGTGAGAAATCAAGCAAACCCTAGAAGATGAACACCCTACCTCAAGAAGTGTTCAAGGCATAATTTACGACAGGGTACGAACTAGACACAACCCTAGAAGATGAACACCCTCCATTGCATTATCTTTCAAGGCATGACTTATGGCAAGGCCGGGGTCAAACAAAGCCCTCGAAGATGAATGCCCTACCTCATTCGAGCTACTGGATATGACATGTGGTAAGACAAAAACCAAGGGGAAAAATGTTTTACCTTGGAGGAGACCTAGAGCATGGCAAGTGGCAAGGGAAGAAGCTAAAGGAGGAACGCCTTGCTTGAAATGGTGCCATGTGGCACTAGAAAGCATTTATATGATCAAACGAGGTCCCTTAGGTGCATTTCAAATTGTTCAAGGTGTATTCCACATATTTGGAGGCACTTTTCACCTTTTGAGGTATTTGGGGGTAAGGGTACATTGTTCAAGGCCTTTTCTACATATTTGGAGGCAACCTTTTTGCATGAAGAGGTGCTATGTGGCATTGTGGACATGATCAAACACTTGAGAAAAAGCGTTCATTTATGAAGATGACAAGAGGCATTATTGACCCATTTTATTCACTCTAAGGAAGAAGGAGCAAACTATCCCACAATAGAGGAGGCATGAAGCATGACATGTGGCAAAAAGAGGAAAGCCCTTGCTTAGATGATGCCATGTGGCAGTGAAATGAAGTCACTTGAAGAGGAACGTTCCACTAATAAGATGAAAAAGAATGGCATTTTCTTGCTTGATGAAGAAACTACCCCCTCAAAGAGGGATGCTCACTTCAAGAGGGCATTTAAAGCATGTTAGAGGGGCATTTCACATGGATAGAGGCATATGGACACATATTTGGAGGCATGACTTCAAGGAGAGGTTGACACATGTCATTTTGCGAGTAAGTCAGCCCTAAAAAGTACTCTAACAGGAGTGCCTTGCTTCTAGGGTTTCTAGCTCACTTTTATTATTATTTTATTCAATAGGGTTTGGTTTGAAAGGTATAAATAGAGAACCTCATTTGCTAAAGGCATGGTTGGAAGATTGGGAGTTCCCCTCCAAGCTTAATTGAGTATCTTTGGGAGGAAGAAGTCAAGGGACAAGTCCAATGTGAGGTTTTTCCATCTCTTTATTCTTTTAATGGATGAGGGTTTTGCAAGAATTACCAAGGATTCACTGCTGAAATAATCTTTGTAGAAGGGCAAGTTTGCTCCAAAAAGAAGAGAGTAAGGTTGAGGTTGTTAAACGGTAAACCCTCCCTAATCTTTGATGCAATCTTGAACTATTGAAGGATTTGCTGCTGTAATTTTCTGGTTAAGGCTGTTTTACTTCATGTTTGTGGACTACCCTAAGCTAGGGAGGAAGGCTAGGTGAGAACTATTCAGTCCTCTTGATCATTTGGTAAATCAGATTTGAATATATAATGTATTGTTGGCTGTTCATCCTATAAGAAGGCTGTTCTACTTGTAAAATTCTGAGGAACTAAAGGCTGCCCAACAGGTCTGTCTTTTGACCTCTTGTTGGGCTCTAAGTTTAAGGTTCCAGAACTGTCCTTGCTGCTGTTTTAGGCCAGCAAACAGGTCTGATATTTCTCTGCCTCAAATCTGCCTTCAAACTTATGATTGGATGTTCTTTTAAGGTGCCCTTGCAAGTGTTTTAGGAACTGATGTTTGCACATGCAAATACCTTAAAACATACAACACTCCTCTAGGATCTTAACAAGCTCCTAATGCTGATATAAAACTAAGCATACATGAAAATTGAACACATAGTGTTTTTTATCAACATGACCCTGGACAAAACCCCCTTGGGGAAAACCAGTTTGAGATATATGTATATATATGGAGTGTTTCAAGCAATGAATACAACAAGGAAGATAAATACAAAGGAACTTGAACTCTTTGCAAGCTCCTCTCAAGCTTTGCAATAGGTTCCTTGAGAAATGCACCCCTAGAAGAGTATGCCCCCTTCTCCCTTGTGAAATCTTGAAGACTWGTGCGCCCTTGACCTTCCCTTGGCTAAATGAGAAACCCTTGCACACAAACTTCCCTTTGTATGCTGCCTCAAACATGCACCAACGAGATCTGTGTTAGCTGCCCTCCAAGTAGTGCCTGCAAGCTTKTGCCCTCCACCAAGCAAGAACTCTCCAACACAAAGAATGAAGCTCCAAGCTTCCTTGCACCCTCCATGAACATGTGCGCCCAAGCAAGGTGCTCCAAACCCTCAATCCTCACTTCTCTTCTCCTCGCCAAACTCTCAAGTTGATCAAGTGAACAATGAATACCTCTCTTTTGCCTATGCGCCCCCTTAAGCCATCCTTAGGCCAAACCTAGAGATCAATGGCTAAGATCATCTCTAGCCATCTCTAATCCATGGGTGAGATCTCATCTCAAGTATCTCACTTAGAAACCCACTTTTGGTTAAGTTTCCTAAGTTTTCTTTATGTCCCTTAATTCACCCACAAAGTGAATTAATAGTCACTTTTGCCTTAAGTGACAAATTTCACCTTTTTTTACTTAGGATAAAGTCAATGTGAAATTAGACATAAAGTAAAGGGTACAAAGGTCAAATCATTTCCCTCTTGTGGTTAGAGACACACAACCACAAGGGGACCACTTTCCAAGGTACCCAAATCTCAACACTACTTTGTCGACTTCATCTAGGGTTTCATATTATGGTTGTCCTTCTTCATTTCATATTAGGCTGCGCATTATTCTTGGCTGTAATTTCATAGTTGTGATGTTGCATCTTGTATAAGCTCTCACTTATTCTTGCATAATCTGAAAATCTATTTTGGACTAATTATGGCACATTAGTGAATAGCTTTCATAGTAATATTGAAACCCTCTTGCTCTTTGATCTTGTTTCCATTGCCCAATTGTATAGACACCGGTCTCGGTAATCCACATTCCTTTATTTCTAAAAATTATCATAAACTTATTTTCTAGGGTTTCCCCCTGGTGCCAGAAAAGAACAGACCTAAAGTGAGAGGATGCGGTGACAGTGGACAACCTTCCTAAGAGCCTCTAGGGTTGCACTTCATTCAGGGACTTGAATATCTTTGAGTGTAGGTCTGGGAGGTAACATCGAGTACAAGTATGTCAAGTATGTCAACTCACATGCCTTGCCAAGTAAGAATACAGTAACTATGGTTTGATCAAACTCATTCACATCAAATACATTTTAGGGTGTAACGTAAGCCATTGAAAATGTTTTGAAGAATTTTAGAAGTACCTTGTAACCATGCTTAGGGATAATACTCCCCAACACTGCTATGCGTTCTAAGTGATCTTTGGAATTCCTTTCTTCCTTTGACATTTGAATATTTTTGCTCTCTTAATTTGTTTCAAAACACAGTTTCCCAGTAAGGAAATGGACCTCCCTGTAGCTCTTACATCCTCCAAAGGTCAAATGACTCTCATTCATTGGACATTAATAAAATTATCTTATCTTATATCTCATGCAGTTCTCACATCCATCCCAAGTGGGCAAAAATGACAAGAGCTGCTGGTAACTTTAAAGAGATTGACAAATTGAACAGATCACACCTCCATTATCAAATAAAAAGACAAAGAGGGCCGACAAGACAAATTATTCCAACGGCAATTTCCGTTCCTCGAATGACTTTGTGGAAATTTGGGATTGAAATAATCTAGACATCAAATGCTCCAGCATATCAAAATGAGGTGAATGCACCCGAAAATGGTCATTAGCAGCATCACGACTCAGCACATTATTTATGCTAAGTGACTTGAGAGAAGTTGACCAAATTCTGCTGCTTAATAGCTACTAATAAAGGGGATGCCTGTAGTAATAAAAGTAATTCCTAGGATGCTGCTATCTTCTCAGTGTAATTTTGCTTATAAACTGGTTACTGGAATATCACTAAACCTGCACCTGGATCTAGCAATAAGGAACTATGATTACATTTGTTTTAGCAACCAAGAATAAAACATACTTCAAATCAAATACCTGCTTAACCATCTGATGGAGGCTTTTACAAAAAAATGTAAGCAGTCCTTGCAACACACAAATCGGAAACCTTTTGTTGGACAATAGAATCAGAATTCAAATGTATATGCCATATAAAGGGTTGATATACACTCCCCGTCAATCAGGTTAAGCTAGTAAAGTATACACACTATCTAGGCTGCATGCATTTCCACAATTAATACTGTTAAATGTTCATTTTCTCAGCCATAACAAGGCTAAGATATTTTGAATAATCAAGGAATGTTATTAAGAGAACAGATAGCAAACCTCATTTTCCGTGTTTTCGATGGTAGAACAAAACTTTGTTGATTCATTTGAGAGAAGGGTATATTCAGCTAGAACTTCAACAGATGGACCTGCCTCTAGAATAGCAGGAGCACGGATAAAAACAGCACGAAAAGTTTCTGGTCCACCTTCCTCTGCTGCAATCTTAGGAACTGGGAGTTCTGTTTCGAAACTATTTAGCTGCATTCAATCCAAAAATGGAATGCATTTAGTGGCATTATTTGTGTAACTGATCCTATCGACCATATATATTGTACCTACAAAGTGCCCTTTAATAGTGTTCAAATGATATTAATGAGGTAAAAATCTTATACATTTCTTTTATACAAACTTCAAAGAAACATAATCCTCAACAAATGTTAGTTCACCAGATTGTCCTAGTTTCCTGGCTATCAGAGAAGAAGCTATCAATCATATATATTATATGTGCCAAGTTTACATATGCTAAGTTTTCCCTTAAACTTGGCATATATAATATATACGATTGATAACTTTTTTTCGTATACAATGCATAATGAAACCTTGAGGAAAAATAGCTTATAAATGATGATAGTTACCTGGCAGCCAAAGAAGTTACGATGGACTGTACAATCCAGCCCTCCAATAAGTTCCTGACCTCCTGATTTCTGTCCTGATAAAGCATCCTGGATTGAGTTAATTTTTTAAATCAATATATCATTACTTTAATTGCGTACACAATTGCACCCTAATGAATGGCAAACTTTACAAATCAGCGACTCACCAATCGCTTTGTTTGCCAAAAAGATAAGTCCTGCACATGTACCCCATATAGGCTTTCCTTGCTTATAAAAGTTTTGCAATGCTTGAATCTGCATGTTGAGAGATATAAGATTAAAATAAAAATATGTTGATGCCCAAACTTCATGCAACATATCTAAATCCAGCTTGTTAAAATGTTGCATTACATTTTTATCAACTCAAGCTCTCTTCATAAATTTTTATGTTCAGATAATAGAACAACAAAAACAGTTGTTTTAGTTTAAATGTTTGAACTTCCATGCAACTGACTGTCCAAGATTGTCAATGGATGAACTTTCAAGCATGAACACTACAGCATCCACCAATTACTTTATAGATGCACCTTATGCAACAAGCAACACCAAAGGAGCCAAACCCTGGGGTTGCATAAGGGATTAATAATGACAGCTCCTTGGCTTCCATTGTATGGTCTGTGAAAGAAGGAGAAGTGTTGGAGGTTGTTGTGGAACTCTGCCGAAGATTGACAGAAGTGGCAGAAACAGAAGGACAAAGAGATCCTTCCTGAAAGTTGCAAAGTCTGTTTGAGAGTGTAGAGAGGCAAGCTCGACCATTACTAAATGTAATAAAATCTAGAGGTGTATTACCCTTTGTTTTCCTTCATAAAATCTTTTGCAGAAATTGTGGTAGTGATATTTTTCAGCTTATTATTATTATCGAATTCATGTGTTGTAGAAATAGATTCAATTGTTGAGTGATGTATTGTAGTTGTTGTGAGTAGAAGGCTTCTGTTGTGTTGTAGTTCTGATTGGCAGGCAGGCACTTGTAATACCCCATATGAGCATTCGACGAGATGTGTGAGTGTGTTAATACTTCAAGTGAACAAAGATGAGCCAAGGCATGGTGAGGCAGGTATGGCAAGCATATGGTAAGTAAGATAAGTATGATACCATTGGATTGTATTTGATTTATATTAAAATAATATAGCATAATATTAATAATAATAAGTTATAAGTTACAATTGGGATTATAACTTCCTAGGAGCACCATGGGGGCAATGAACCATAGATGAAAAAATCGGTGAAAAAATGCTGACATTGCAATTTTTTGAGATGCAAACTCCTAAATGAAAAATTGCAGAGAAAAATCAGAAAAAATCGGCAAATATTACATCACGATGGAAAAAATTGGGGGGGCGCAATTTTGACTTTCTTAAAGGCCAAGTTTGGGATTTTTTTTGTCCTTTGTCTTTGCAGCTATTGGGGAATGAAAGGGAAGGCTTTTACCATCATCAACAACTAGACTTAGGAGGGCCAAACCATTGTTCTCATCATCATCAAAGCTTTTCTTATTGGAGAATGGATGTGCTACATCTTGGTTCTTGGATGATGTGTCTAGCCCCCAAAGGGGTTAGATGATGATGGTGTTAGGAGGTAAATATTTCATGATGATGTTCCTTTGGTTGTGCACCCTAGGTTCAAACCTAGGTGGAGCTTCTATTTTGTCATTGTGTTGTTATCATGGTGGTCTTTGCTAGGAGATCTAACATTTTTCCATGGTACAACACTTGTTGGAGCACACCCCCTTTCATTGGCACCCATGTTCATGTTGATTTAATCAGTTTGTGACTATTTAGAGGTTGGACTATGGTTTTATTTGAGCATTAAACTTTGTGCACAATGTTGAGGTTGATTTAACTATTTAACAGTTAATTTAATCCATTTATTTACCTTGGAGGTTAATTGCTTGAGGGCGCATCTTGGATGTGCTACATCTTGATCTTGGATGATGGGTCTAGCCCCCTAAAGGGTTAGATGATGATGGTGTTAGGAGGTAGATGTTTCATGATGATGTTGGAGCTTCTTAGTGACTTTGCATGGTGATGTGGTATTGTTTGTATCACTAGGAGGGGTGTTCTACATGGTCCTCTTTTGATGGATGTGTGGTGGGGGCATACGTGATGATCGAATGGGTTAGCATTTCTATTGTCCCCTTCTCTTATGATGTTGATGTGGTTAGATGATGGATGTGTTATGGTAGTGCACTTGCCTTGGTGGGATTTCCCTAGGTGATATGACTTGATATTGTAACATTTGTTGGATATCACCTAGGTCGAATGTGTTTGATGATGTTAGTACACTCGTTGATGTACTTTTTTCTAAGTTTGAGTTAGATGGGGGTGGGGGGGTGTTACATACATCTTTGATGATCAAGATTGTTTCAAAGGTTTGATGAGGTTTTATCATATTATAGTCTTTTGGTAGTGCACCCTAGGTTCAAACCTAGGTGGAGATTCTATTTTGTCATTTTGTTGTTATCATGGTGGTCTTTGTTAGGAGATCTAACATTTTTCCATGGTATAAAACTTGTTGGAGCGCACCCCCCTTCATTGGCACACATGTTCATGTTGAATCAATCAAATTGTGACTATTTAGAGGTTGGACTATGGCTTTATTTGAGCATTAACCTTTGTGCACAATGTTGAGGTTGTCCATTTATTTACCTTGGACGTTAATTGCTTGAGGGCACTACTTCACTTGGTGGTTGTTCACACTTGGAGGGTTTTATTTGGAGGAGACTTAAGGTCTTGGATAGAGCGCTCCTCTCTTGGACACAGTTTCCAAGGCTTGCATGGTTACTTTATTATTGTTGGAGAGGTTGGCACATTCTCCTAGGGCACACTCTCTCTTGTGCACATGGTTTGGTGGGATTTGTTGATGGTATTGGAAAACAATACATGGTTTTGGCATGAGCATTAACGAGGTCTAACCACACTCCTTTCAAGTGCACACTTCACATGGAGATATTTTATTATTTGTTGGTTGGTTGAGGTAGTTGCATGGCACAGTTTTCTAGGGCACACCTCTCCTAGGTGCTCTCTCATCATTATTGCATGGATATTTCAGCTACAATTGTCATCTTTTAACCTTCATTGTAGTGCCCTCACCTCTTTGACTTGACATGTATATTTTGAGAAGCGTGTGGCATACTTGGAAGGCCACACGTGGCACATTTATGCATTTACTTGGTCTTCTTACTATATTTGCGCATATTCTTGGAGGGTGCACTTGTGGATACACTTCTTGCTATTTATGGAGGTATATGTTTTATTATTTCATGTAGTTTTGGCATGGTCAAAACCCTAATTCGGCCTTATCTCCTTGGATTCGTCTTGTTGGAGATGGTCCACTTCTTATTTTAGGGTTTGACCACTTCCTTTCTTGTGGAGTGCTCTATCTACTTAGCACCTTACACATTCATCCATGGAGTTGGTTTCCTTGGGATTCACACATGTAGATTGGTTACATGCATTTTGTGGACCACTTGCTATTTTTGGAGGTTGGTTATTGAGCATTCTCGTAGGAGGAATATTTTATTGTTTTACCTCTCATGCACCTTGGAGGGTACACTTTGTGAGATTTTCTAGGTGGACCCTTGAGCACATCATCCTAAGTTGAAAATTATTTAATTATATTTTGCATGCATCCATTCTTGGAGGGTGAATTCTCTGTGGACCTTTTCCATGTTGACATAGTTATCATGACTATTTTTAGTAGTACACCCTCTCTTGGAGACTTTTAATGTGATCTCTTTCCTATTTTTGGATGAGGGCAAGTTCTCCTTGAGAGGCTTGTGTCCATATATTGAGACATGGTCAACCATGGATTGAGGAGAGACCTAACTACTCCAATTTTATATTATTTCTTTGACTTGTCATGGAGTTAGTAAGTAGGTAATAATGCTTTATTGTATGAGAGAAAAGACTCCACTTTCTCTCCATCATAATGGTTGTTGAGACTTTGGGGGATTGAGGAGCTCTCCCCTTAAACTTCATTTGTTCATCATATGCTTGGAGCTTGAATGGAGAATTGGAGGTACAATGTCATTTCATGTGAGGCTTTCGTTGTGCACTATATTTTCATATGTTGATTTTTGTATTAGGAAACCCTTGTAGCATGTTGCAAATTGCCTTGTAATGAACTATGCTTCATTTGGATAGAGTAATGTGAGGATGTTATCCCTCTTATTGATATTGTTGTTGTGTTAACCTTTCATCTAATAAACCCAATTTTTGGTAGATTAACATAACTTTACTTTCATAAAAATGCTTAAGAATGGTACCTTTAGCCTTCCAAGGTAGTTTTCCGCTTTAAATTTCAGCAAGCTAGCGTTGATTTGTGGCATGCATAGCAGCCCTTATTGCCTACATTTCCATGCACTCACCCTCTTTGATCTATGCTTCCTTGACTCCATTTGCCTAAGGTGTGATTAGGCACTTGGTCTTGGGGTTTCTAATTTCATCTTTCCTTCTCAAACCACTCATTATTCCACATATACTACATCCATTCATTTTGTTTAGGCTAAATCTTCAATAAATCACCTTGTGCCTCCACTCTATAGCCTTAACAATCCTATCCTTAGGAAAGCCCCCCTTATGTTGGAGAACAACGAACCAAAAGTGAGAGGAAGAGCTATTGTGGTGACAGTGGGTAGCATTTTTGAGTTGCACAGGACTAGCCCCTTGATGCTTGGGTGTGCTAGATTTTGTTGTAACAAGCAATAAGGTTGATCAAGAGAGCTTAATGAAAATTTCCTTCTTGACGGAAAAGAAAACTACTCCAAGTACCTATAGAAATAAATTGCAAAAAAGAGAGAACATAAATTTGTCCATTCATAACCAAGAAAGGAAACATTAATGAGCAAAATGGAAGAAAAAAACCTAAATGTATACATTTTCATTGGCATTCATAATTCCTATTTGTAGATACGACATAAAATAGTACTAAACGAATCCATAACTCTACCCATCAAACTAAAAGCCTACTAACAGAAAAAGACTTTCAAAAAAAAAGAGAATAAATTTCTAATTTCTCAAAAAGAGAGCAGCAAACCAGCAAGCAAAAAAGAACTCAGCAGGGCTTTTTGGGCAGATTTATCACTGGATGATGATCTCGATCTTGATGCATCACCTAAGTAGCCAAGTAGTTGAGAATTAAGCCATGATGTTTCCATTAGACATTTTGGCATTTATGATTCTGTTTCCAGAATCCTTAAAAAATATATTATGGATTACAAACACTGTATAATGTCCAATTTTTAGTTTGGCAAGGACAAAACATTATGTTTATGCATGGAAGGAGATTCATGTTATAAATTGTATTTTATAGTTTTCTTGCTTTATATTTGAATCAAATTATGAATTTGCTAGATAGATGATAAATTTTACTTGAAAAAATTTCTTCCCATTTCTGGAAACTGCATCTTGATGTATCCTAAGAAGTGTACCCCAAGTTTATGATACTTCTTGGACGCTTGGCATACTTGTTGTTGACCCTTTTCCTGGTGTTTAATAGTTGGGGACGCATAGCCTTAAAGTAGACATAAGTTCAGAACTCTTGAGCTAACGACAACCATGGCGTCTGTTGCAACAGTTCGCATCTTTTGTCACCAATCAAAGAATGAGAACAGAGTACAATTCCACTGCAAGGAGAGACCCCAGGATATAGACCCCAACAGTAAGAGACCTTACCATAGCCATGTTTTTCGTTCCAAAGAATATAGCATGGTATAACATATGATATCATAGCCAACGGGGCCTTTGTTCACTGATGAGGTCCATCCACCAGGGTTATATTCTCGCTGTGGTCTACCCCACCCTTCTGGTGTGTCTAAAAGGATCAGAGGCCAGGTGCAAGTCTATACTGATGGCAGAATAAATACCCTCAAACCTGACATCTAAGCTAAAAGCTAAAAGAAGTCCATCCAACCTCGTTGTGTGTTTTTAGATACAACTTCCAAAAACAACAACAACAATAATAATACTGCTTTAACAAAGCGATGTTAAAAGCGACTCTGATTTTCCCAAAAATTCGACTGCCTTCCATCAGATCTGATCTAAGAAAAAGCATTGAAATTGGTGGTTTAAAAAAAGAAAGACATACAAGGTTGTGATATTCTGCAAGCCTAGCCATGGTAGTGCTTTCCCCACCGGGAATTATTAACCCCACAAGCCCTTCCAGCTGCTCAGGCTTTTTCACTAAAACGCCCTTCACTCCAAGTTTCCCCAGTGCTGTATATAAACCACCAAACAACATCAAACACAATTCATTCAAACACTGCCATGTTTGCCATTCTTGCCCATATTTTTTTTCTCTAGTTTACGAAAAAAAATTAAATAAATATGCTTACCAGCCAAGTGTTCATGGAAAGACCCCTGGAGGGCAAGCACGCCCACCGACATCTCCTCCTCTTCAGTTGTTCTGTAATGATCTGATTCCAATGCTACAAATGCATAGAATTCTCACATTTCACAGTCCATACATATATTACTAGATTTCTCATTAAAAATTTGGCATAAAACCACAGCCTTTTCAATCCACTGTAGGGTATGGTTGGTAATTTTATGGTACACGATAGATGTTTATCCCATGCATGGGACTTTTTTTTTCATCTTTGAGGTGGAAATTGTACCCATGGAGGAATGAGTTGATGTGGAAATTGTACCAACTAAGGAATGAGTCCTTCATTTGATTATTTGATTATATGGGAGATGTTGAATCATTATCAATAGGATAATTATATTAACAAAAATATTTTTTTGTGTGTGTTTTTTTAGGGTTAGTTTAGGTCGAGGTTAGTCTCAATGTCAATGTTGGATGGAAGAATGATCTGTCCATGAGTGGGATGTTGTCACTAGAATTGTGCGAGACTCAATCGAGTTTAAACGTCCCATGGGACAGTTTAATTCCCCCACAAATGGCTCCCATCCTCAACCCCTCCCCATGAGATTTGAACCAGTTAGTAAAAATGGTTGATTTACCTCGATAAATGTTATTTTACGTCTTTCCAAATTAATAAAATAATGCATATTAACCACCTTTACTATATGGTTGTGTTAAGTTATTTTATTATCTCAAATTATAATATACTTCACAAAAAGTTCTTTTAATTTATAAACTTAAGACAATAATAGCAAATCTATTTGAGGTGAGCTCTCTGATTTTATTTACTGTATTGAAATGATTATAGATTAGTTTGTTCTATCTTTACTACAACGTGTTTTTTTAATGTTATTGAAACCGAGGGTAGAAAGGATACAGTTGTGTAACCTTGTACATATTTATATAAATTGTTCCTTCCAAACATTTCTTCACGAGGTATCCCAAGTTAGTCTTTCTACTTGTAGGACCATCCAGAACCCTTCACAGTGGACTATGATTTGAGTTGCAAAGTATAAGGACAAACATGCAAACACAAGTGCCTCCTGATGTAAACTTAACAACCCTAAGCTTATTCATATCGCTTTCAGTATGCATTTTTCAAAAAAACTTGTGAGAAAATGAGCGAAGAGAAAACAGAAAAGAATCAATTTGCATAACTTACATCCCTCTGTGGTGGTGCATGTGTAATATAAAATTCAAATTGGAGGAGGTGTCCATATCGAAACATATGGAAAGCAATGCATACATAGGCAAGGAAATTGAAATTGAAAATACATAGAAGGGAAAGCGGAGACGAAAAGGAAGATATTACCTGGTAGCCAAACAGTATTGTTAGATGTGTTGCTCATTCTCACTCTTACTCTAGAAACATTTTTCTCCTACTTCAATCCGCATCCAATCACTCTACATGTGTAGGTGCTTCAGATATATGATTTCATGTTGTTGGAAAAATGTGCAGAAGCGTATGCAGCCTGCAGATATATAAAATTTCATGCATGGTGTTGGAAAATTTGACATCGAAAGAAGCGTTACAATAGCACAACAACCACTATGACATTACGTTCAGAGCATTGGGGATTACTAAGTCGTGCATAGCACGGTTCAAATGCCATAAAAGAAGGTGGCCATAATTTTGTTACAGTGTCCATAAACGCGAACCAAACGTGGCATCGACATCCAACACAACGAGCCAAGGGTTAATTGAAACCTAGCATTACCATGGAAGCCTTAATTGAAACGTCAACATTACCAATCCAAAATTACCACGTCTGTCGTGGCACGCTTCACATCCACAAAAAGATGGCTAAATTTAAACGACTACCCCCAATATGACACCTATGATCCATAGTTGTATGAGAGATATGCCAAAAGGTTAGATTAAACATGGCATGTGGAGGAACTATAAATACCTAAGGAGGAACTATAAATACCTAATTAATATTAATCACACTTACTAATGATTAATGAACAACTTTTAACATGTAAGGAAGTTATTATGCATAATCTAAACCTTTCATTTATGAGGATGATGAGGAATATTCGAATTCTATTTTTTTTGTCCACATAAAGCAGATGCATCATTAAAAATCTATTTAATCTAGTTATTTCCCATAAATATATCCTAT
Organism: Picea engelmannii; assembly: GCA_009831015.1. Taxonomy (NCBI): domain Eukaryota; kingdom Viridiplantae; phylum Streptophyta; class Pinopsida; order Pinales; family Pinaceae; genus Picea; species Picea engelmannii. The sequence goes on along the minus strand of ML790823.1, from coordinate 215,807 downwards.
TGGCATGAATATACACCATAACATAGTGATTAATATTATATAAATTAAGATATTAATTATTAAATTTAAAAATATCTAAATTAAATGGTATTTAATATGAGTTTATACAACATTAATTATTATTGGTGTATATTGTTTGTCCTATTGAACCAAATAAGTTGACTAAATATAATAATAATTTGTTAATGTAAAATAAATTTAAAATGTAATATTGTTTAATAAAAATATATAAAAAATAATAATAATTAAATAGAAATGGACAAAGAAGTCATAAAATAAAATATAATATATATATAAAGAAAGCATGAATCTCTCAATTAAATCTAAAAAGAGAGCAATGTAATGAATGTAGTTTTTTAATGTATTGTTTATTTAAAAAAATATTTGCACTTTAAAGATTTGATCTCCTTACGCTTTATGGATTTGAAATTTTTTATCTCCTTACGTTGAATCTATATTAATATAAAGAGAAGTAAAGAACTTTGCATATATTAATATTAAGAGAAGTAAAGAACTTTGCAACTATAAATTTTTAAATATTTAATAATATTAAAATAAAATAAAATAAAAATTATATATTAGTAATATTTTATTTAAGTTTACATATTTATTTAAATAAAAAGTTTTTTTTTTAAATAAAAAGGTGGATTCTTGTATTATATCATCAATTTACAGTTGCAAGTTGCTTGGCAGCCACCTGTCCTATCACAAAAGGGAAATCAGGACATGTGGCTCCAAGCGATGATAATTCTATCATGGTTGTGGAATTGTTTGCAAAATTGACAAAAATACTAAAAGTTTCTACTAGAACTTTGTTCCAACTAGCTAACCTAGAGTGTGCTACATACAGAGCCGTCATTACTATGCTAGCTATACAACTGTAAAGAAAATTGGATATTGTAAATGACAGAAAATAGAGTCTGGGGTAGGCCGCTTCAAACCAAAGGGGAACCTGGGCATCCATTAGAAGTGAAGGTCGGGACATACTTATGCTTGCAAGTGGAGCAGCTTGCAGACCTTGGGGCGTCTGAGAAGGCCTCAAAGAGCAAATCCAAGCGTTGGTTGATGATCCACTGTCCTTGCACCTGCTCGTCCTGTCGTTGCCTGATATCAAAAAGGAGTTCAAGGTGCTCCTTGGCTAGATAATGTATGTTCTCTCCATCTTCTGAAACTTGCCAACTTTGAGAGATCTCCTCCTCTACAATACAACCACCTTCCCATCGGCGAGGCTGAAAGTCAGGGATGGAGGCGGAGGGAGACTCTTTCTTAAGCTCCAGCCTTGGGCCTGGCTGAGAAGAAGAGGGTGGCCCTGCATGTTGAAGAGAAGGTGGAGCCTCCCCTTTATCCAAGTTGAGGCTCGGAAGGATCTATGTTCGTGAACCAGTGGTCATTAAGAGAAGAGGCGGCGATTGAGAATGCATGGTGGGGGACGGGGTCTCCTCCTTTGGAGTGCACAGGGAGGCCTAGGTATTTGGAGACGAGATTCCCAAATTTGGGGTGCGCATGGTGGACTGAGCGTTGTTGGTGTGAGTGCAGGGACGACTGAAGTGGGCAATTAGAGCTCGTTGGGAGGCAGTGAGTCTCTTGTCACAGGTGTAGGCATTTTTATTTTTGCCTGCTCGTCTGGGTTTGCCTCTTTCCCGTGGCATGGTGGAGAAAAGCATAGGGGGGGTGAAAGGGCAATGGTGGTTTGGGTAGACGCGGAGAACACGCAGAGAGCAAATGGATAAGTCGGGAGGGACGAGAGACACAGTGTTGGAGTGATAACTAGTAATGAGCAGGAGAATGAGCGCGCCATGGTCAATTTTAACGCCGCTGAGGGTAATTGAAACCTCTCCCATCGCCATTGAAGGCTGACAGGACTGGTTCAAGCTCTTGGTACCTACAAACTGGCTGGAACGCACATCTGGGTGCTTGCCCAGGCGCATTAAGTTGAATGCCTTAAAAATTTGCTGCATGGGGAGTTATATTCTCGGGGGTGGCGGCCCGGGGCAATAAATTTCTTCGCCAGCTGTCCCGCCCAGGTGTCCTCCCACTTTCGCCTCGTGTCACCCCATCTGGGTGATTTAAGTTTACATTTTAATTATATATTAATAATTATATTTATATTAAAATAATGTTGTGGTCAAATTGTTTAGAAGATAATACAAAATATAAGAAAGTTTGTACTTAAAAGATTTAACGAATCTCCTTTGCAAGATCTTCTCATTTCTACTTTTGTGTACACTAGCAACATTGTAGCAAACACACCCTTATAGTGAAGAACTCATGATTGATTCTCCTCAACAGCAAGGTGGATCGCAAAAATGGAGACCTAGCCAATGCATTCTAAAGGCAGCATTAACACCCAAGTATGAAATCTGATTGAATCGGGTTAGCACCTATGTACAGTTCATGAAGGACCACGCGATCATCGGTAAGTTTTTGGGCATCTAGCCAACTGAGAGAGATATGATCGCTTGGATCAACTCTCATTGGAAACTTGCTAGTCACTTTGAACTCAAACTCAGATCAAAGGGTTTTTTTACTGCAATTTTTCAAGATCAAAAGGATAGGGAAAATATTTTTGAAAATGGACCATACTTCTTTCGTTCAGCGGGCTTGCACCTTCGCTACTAGACAGAGAAATTTAATCCTGACAAAGAAGATTTCACCTATGCTCCAGTCTGGGTTTGCCTCTACTCCCTCCTACAAGAATACTAGGATGAAGAAATCATGGAAGGCATAGACAACACGTTGGGAACCTATGTCAAATATGTCAAAGCAACCAAGCAATGTTTTTATATCACCTATGCTTGAATCTACATATACATGAATGTTTTTGTCCCCATTCCTGAATCTGTATGTCTAAGTTATCAAGACTGTGACTAGATTCAAACCCTCGACTATGAGTTTATCCCCTTTTGTTGTAGGCGTTGTCGTGAGGACGACCATCTCTTTCGATATTTCCCCTTGGTCAACCCCCCCAAAGTCTCCAAACCCAACCCTGAAAAAGACGAGGAGGGATTCACCAAACTCGTCTCCAAGCGTAGATTTGGTAAAGATATCATCCCCTCATGACCCTCTGGATCCTCCAAAACCCCTGATCTCAAAAATAGCTTCGAAATTCTTAGCTTTGTATCTCCAGACCCTCCTTTTGCCTCTAGTGAGAATCCCTCCTCCAAAAATCCCTTGATCCCTCTCCAAATCCTGAAGATCTCAAGAAACTTAAAACCTTTGCTTCCCCTTCAGATATGATCCCCCTGGAAGATGTTCTTGTGGCTTTTGAGGGCAAGGATGGACTAGACCTAAAACTAGATGAAATGTGGTTGCATGGCATTGATATGCAAAGAATTGTAGATGAGGTTTGTAGGCAAGATATGCAATCCATACCACCAAAAAATATTCAACTAGTTCACAGAGCCCTACGCAATAGGAAAAAGGACCCTTTAGGGACTTCCTCCTCACCTGGGTATAATCTGACTCTAGGCATCCAAGCCAACAAGCTAAAGCCTAAGAAAAATCCCAAAGAGGACAAGAGACGAGGTCATAAATCAAACTTGCAACTCTTGGAGGAAATAGGTGACATCATGATCAATTCAGGGCATAATGCATTGATTAAAAACTCATTCCAACCCTCTCCAAGTTTCCAATGAAAGTTATCTCATGGAATCTCAAAGGCGTGAGTGGTAAGAGCAAGCACAGGCTCTTACGAAGCAAGTTACATTCAAAATCATCGGACATTGCTCTCCTGCAAAAAACAAAATGCCTTGGCATTGTATTGGCTAATATTCTTTCAAGAATCTGGAAAAATGGTTTACCCATGGCTATAGAATCTACAGGAATGGCAGGCGGCCTTGCCATCCTTTGGAACCATGTGTTGATCGTTTTTTTATGTCAAGGGAAAATGACCAACATTTGAGAGAAAAATCTTTATAGAGGTGGGGATCAAGAAAGACTCTCCTCATTTTTATAGAGGTGGTTCTCCTCTCTTGATATATTGGAAGATTCTTTGTATGGATGTAGATGAATGCAATGGGTGAGTGCTAAAGAGAAAACCCCAAAATATCTTCCAACAAAGCTCTCATTTAGCAGATTCATTCATTAAACACATCATATTATTCATGGAAATAAAAGTGAATAAATATACTTTGCAAGATGAAAAAAAATGGGCAGTTCATCAAAGAACTTTAGATGATCACTTCATTACAACTAAAAAATGATTTTGATGGACAATACATTTGAGATCTCATGCTTTAGACTAAAAGTCTGAAAAATTACTAATGTAATGCCCAAAATAGTTCTTTGTGGGAGAAAATAATAGTAATATCCCAAACGAAATAAGCTTTAAAATGTTTGAAACAAGAGGGTTGAAACAACCTCAACAAGATTTCAATGACAAATACATATTGCATCTATTTTTTACAAGCAAAGATTTTGCTCCTCTGGATATGAAATGTCATGGGGAATGTACGGAATAATATTGAGAGAGTTGAGAAGAAATGAATATGAAAGAGAAAGTCAAGAAGACCGATTCACAAATATTTGGAAAGGTAGAAAATTTGCTTCCAGCAAAAAGACCTCTATAGCAAACTCTTTAACAAGCCACTGCCAACCTCTTGAATCTGCCTCCTTTTCTCTTTTGTAATATCTTCTTCATATTCTTGAAACTAATTTTCAATTAGGGTTAGGGTTTTGTTTTCCCCCCTTGTGAGCTCCTATGCTTATCGCTTCCATGATACCATTGAGGTTGCAAAGTTTTATCATGAGTTCATCCCATAGGAGGATAAGGCTTTTATGCTCACTGTGGAAGAGGAAGTGAATCTGGTTAAGGCATACAAGGAAGTTGAGGAAGTACAGAATTAGGTGGGAAACATTATCCCTAATTTGGGTTGCACCAAAACGAGGAACTCTAAATTTTTCATAACTCTTGAACTCTATTGGAACACCAAAACCATGGTGGCTTTAGGAATTCTTGATAAGGATCAAGATTTTAGACAACTTGAGTAGCAGATGGAAACCTTCAAGAACATAATAGTCAACTCATCTCAATGGTCTCTTGGATTGCAAAGCACCATGGTGGCTCCTTCCCACTTCCTTTTGTAGGTCATCTGTATGTTGGGTCTTCTTCAGCTGTTGGAAACATGGCGGATGCCAGCCCGAGGGCTCCTGATCAGGTGCCTCCTTCTAATGGTTAATATGATGTCCAGATATTTTAGTCAGGCTTTGTCTATGTTTTTTTTTTCTATTCAAGCTATTAGTATTTTCCTAGTTGTTTATTTGGACTGATGGTTATCTAGGCTTCTAGTTCTCAGACTATTTACCTTCATATTTTGGCCTAGTTTTCCTTATAGGGCAAGCTCTCAAACTTGGTATCTTATGCTTTTGAGGGGTTGTCTGAATATCTTTTGGTATCTGAAGTACCATAGAAAACTATGTAAATATTGTTAATATATAAATAAAGAACCTACTTACAAAAAATAGTTAAAATATTTAAACAATTTCTCAAAATTTCGACATTATTATGTACTTTATGTGCTAGACTTAAAGTTCTGCATCCACCACTATCTATTTACCAAGTAGTCTTAACAAAAAAATGATTTCCCAAAATATTACATATTTCAAAGACTAGTAGAGGCCATGCTCATTGTGGGATTCCAAATTGTTACCAACATTACATGTTTGGATGATTGAATATTATTTCTTTGATTGCATCAACATTTATTGTACTATATCTTCTTCCTTTTTTATCAGATTTTCCACTCCAAAAGAGCCAACATAGAGGGAAAGAGGAGCCACTCAATGATTCCCCTCATTGGCAATCTCTTTCTTTGTTTCCATATTTTCAATCTTTGCCCATAACATATCCATTTTGTTTGTTATTTCTTCAATTCTCTAGATGTTGTTTCCTAAGCTGATTTCAGTATGCCTCCACTAGTTTTCGACCGATTCCATATAGAGAATGATGGCATTTAGTTGTATTTTCATTTCCTCGGATTCCAACACATTCCTCTTCTCACAATCTTTCCTCCAACCTTACCATTTTCAAGCATACAACACAAAGTAGTCCTAGGCTTCTTCAATGTGCCTCTCACACCTTTGAATATCTCTATGTAATTCAAAATTCTCACAAATGCAACACCATTCAAGATGGTCATGAGAAATTGTCATTTCTTCCTATTCACCTTCCTTCCAAATTTCCAGGTCTAGAACATACACACTAGAACAATACACTATAATGGCTTCTTAAATGCAAAACTGGCTTCTATGACATTGACCCACCTTCCAAAATGTAGAGGTGAGAACTAACATACAACACCCAAAGAACTCCAAGATTTAAGCACCAAATGAGAAGGAGGGGAGGAAGAACTGAAGCTACAAACATCTTCCAACCTGTTTGAAACTTAATACCACATGAGAGCGAATGTCCCATCCTTGGTTGGGATATAACAAATGTCATCTAGGAAAAGTGTGACATAACATTGGAGTGAAGGCCCATTAAAAGACTTGTACCTGCCCTTTGAATTTGCTTTCCACTTGTTCATTATGATTATGAGCCTCAAGTTTATGTAGATAGTATCAAGAATTTCATTGGAGGTTGTGGAAAAAAGGACAACCCACATTTATTCTTAGCGATCCCAGGACCAAACTGATCACTTGATTTGCTTGTTTATTTACTAAGGAATTATGGAGTCGAATAAATACCTCCAGCCAAACTTACAAGCATACATGATGACCAGTCACAAAAATAGTATCTTGTCGAGTGGCCATTAATGTATCTAATGCCATTGTCACACCTGGGAGTATCAGATGGTAAGTTTGTGGTTTTTAGTGCAAGTGTGGTTTTGTCCCTCAGTAAACTGAACAAAGCATTGGCAAAATTATTTGGCGACTATAATATTATCAACTCCTTGACCTCTTGAAATCTGAGGGGCAACTACAATTGTTTTAAAAATTGAAAGCAAGGAACATTTATAAAACAACATTATCATCTGTAACAAGCAGAAATAATGTTGCTCGTCTACAACAATAACCACCGAAGGCAACAACAAAGAGTCCATTGTTCAGAGATAAGAAGAGAAAGAGCCAAAGCTTCTTGCCAAGAAGTTGAGCATTTCGTTTAATGAAGAGGCACATAGAGTTCGGGTTTCATCGACCTTTGAAAAACTGGTGACAAAGCTTGCGAAGACTTCCCTGAAACTGAACTATGGATCCACAGAAAAACTTGGCCTTTTTCGCCCTATATCAGGTACTTGAATATTGATTCTGAAGCATGGCTCAAACTTAACGAAATATCTCAGTCATCAGCAGCCAAGCATCACATTGGAACGTATTAATTACACAACAAAGAAAAATGACAGTTATGTTTGATCTTTGGTTGCTTGTGTTGCCAATGCACTTGAAGGTGAAAAGAAAAAGTTAAGATGATATGATGCTCGACATCATGTTGCTATCAGCAATATCACTACCCTAACTAGTAGAACCACCCATTAAACATTATTTAACCAACAACAAATAGCCAGCCAGAGGAGGGAAAAATTGTTAGAGAGAGGTATGCTTGGAGCACAGTGGGGTTTTCTTTTTTCATTTATCATCTCATCCTCCATTCTTTTCAACAGGGATTTGATGAAGTTGTTGGCAATAGGGAATGGCTTGCAGAGTAGTGGTAGAAGGAGGCAAACAATGGTTGAGTTTGGGTTATGTCATTGAGGTAATTTGTTTATTTGCTTAAGTCTGTTGTGTTTTAAGTCTAATTTTTCAGTATTGATCAGTTTTCTCTTATGTAGATGACTGCCTTGAGTTTCACCGACATTGCTCCGTTAAAAATCTAACTAGATTTTCATCCTTACCTTTCTTATGTGCTTGGTTGTTCATTGTATGATGTAACATACCATCTTGTATAGTTAAAGTCTAGAACTCTGGTCCAAGTCTACACAGAGACTTGAAAGCTTAAAAAAAATCCAAAGAAATGTATGGGGGTTTGATTTAAAAAATAAAGATAATTATTTGGCTATGAAATACAACTTCTTTTTACTATTTTGACTCTATTCTTTCATTTCTTCTTACACAATATTTAAAAATACTTAAAGAACACAAAACAATCTTGTATTGCTTCTTTAAATTAGTTTAAGAGTTGCTCCTTTTAATAGGACTAGTGGTTGTTCAGTGGCATTTTTTGATGGAGCATCGAAGGCAGGTGGCTCCAATTGTGGGGCGGGAGGGGTTATAAAGTCTTGTACTTTGAGGGCTTATCGTTGGTATTTAAATTGTGGGGAGGGATCAAACACCAAAGCTGAGTTGATGGGAGCATGGGCTGCACTTTTTATGGCGAAGTTTTTGGATATTCTTGATATTAAGCTTTTGGGGGATTTTAAAGTAGTAATTGACTGGTTAAAACAAAAAGCAAATCTCCGGGCTATAAATATTGAAGGATGGAAAAATAGAGTGAGTGTTTTGGTCGCTACCTTCAGGATTATTCAATTTCAACATATCTACAGAGAGAAAAATACGGAGGCAGATCACTTATCGAAGAAAGCTTTGTCGACAGCAAGTGGAAGATTGTTCTATCACTCCTGGGATGGAGTCGCAGCTAGAAATATCCAGCATTTTGACATTTTTTAAAATGCAATATGTGTCGTGTCCGTGTTCTTTGATTGTTTTTCAAGTTATAGGATGAGTGATGTGTAGTGCTTTTGAAGAATTCTCATATTATGGATTGATTGTTGGTCTTTTGTTTGGATGATCAGATTCTCCTCCTTTCAGTGAGATAGACAGATTTTTGTCTTTGAAATCAGACATTAATTTGCCGGGGTTTATATGAAAAATTATATATTTAATATAATTAGTGTGAATTTTCTGCGGGAAAAAAAAATAGTTTTAATTCATCTTTTAAAAAAAAAAATAGTTTAACTTTTTATTTCATTAATTAAAACAAAACACATGAAAAAAAATATTCATTTTTCACTAACTTTAACATTAAAACAAAGAAAAAGATTCATTTCAACAAGTTGAACATTTTTTTAAGATTTTTATAAATAATTTTTTTTTATTTATATTTTGTTTTATATGAATTTTGTTTATGGCAGTTTAAATGTTCAATAATTTTTGTTTAAACTATATTTCATATAAAACTAAAAACAAAAATATTATGAAATATTTTGAGTTTTAAATAGTTATTGTAAATAATTATTAAATTCTTATATATAAAACTAAAAACAAAAATATTAGGAAATATTTTGAGTTTTAAATAGTTCTTGTAAATAATTAATTATTAATTTTTAAGAATTTAAGTACTACCTTTAATATTTGTATTATTAATGTTATTTTAACTTTGTCAATCTATATTTCATTTACAGAAATATTTTTTTGTTATAGAGTTACAAAAGCACATATAAATTAAATATTTGCAAAAATTATAAATAATTATTCATGCTTGAACTTTAACTTTTTAGTTAGAGATTTAATGTGTTTTATGTCTAAGTTATAAAATAGGGTGATAATTTCCCCTCTTTTTTATTTAGCTGATCAAAAAATTCGAAATGTTGATGTTGAGAATTCTCAAATCTCCTCAACATCCACACCACCCTTAAGTAGACACTAAATATTGATATATGAAAATTGCTACTTGAAACAAAGAATTTCCTACAACTTTAAAAATTAAACATATATGTTTAATCATAAAACCCATTTAAATTATATTTATATAACTTATTTAAAATATAAAATATTTTTCTAAAATAAAAATAATTTAAAATATATATTTTTAAATTAAAATAAGGATAAAAAACAATAAATACACTTACTTTTCAAAATAAAAAATTTAAAATTAAATTTCAATAATTTCTCCATCAACCCACATTGAATGTAACACTTAAAATGCAAAACTTTCGAAAAATGCAACCAAAGCAATTTCCTTATACTTTACAAAATTCAAAATGTTATCAACTAAATTAATTGCATTTATTTATGTACAAATGGAATATGTCAACATAATGTCAAATTATTAATTAATTTATGACTGAGATAAAATGTGAATACATTCAATTTTTTTTGGTTAATTTATGTTTTTCTAGTTTTTAAAGAAAAAATTTCATTGTTATTCATTTATTTATTTGAAAGTATGATTGAATTAGAATATTTAAAGACGATGTTGCATGGTCAAAGTTCCCATCAATTAAATGGAACTATAATTGTCAATCAAATTCCTATTAAATTTGATTTTTTTTTAACAAAAATACTGGTTGAATTATACACTTCTTAACTTGCTCCATTAATTTATGTTATGGTTTATATTTTTCCTTTAAACACAAAGATTAGTAACAATTCAATCATACTAGTGCATATACAATTTTAGATTTTTTTTTGTTATTTATAGTTTATATTTTTCCGTATAAACATAAAGGTTAGTGATGATTCATTCATATTAGTGTGTATATACTTTGATTTTTTTCTTTTTCTTTTTCCTTTGTTTATACACACAAGACTTGGTGTGTGGACGTTCATCATCATCATCATCATCATTATATATATATATATATATATATATATATATAATTTGTCATTATTAACATAATAACTATGATCCATTTTAATTTTGGATTTATTAAGTATCGAGAGGAAGTGAAAATAAATTAAGATGTATCTCAATTGGATCTAGTTTGAGTGGTTGGGAGAAATGATGATTTTTTTTCTCCGATCGCTACCGCTATAACCTTCAGGCATACCCATGCGGTCTCATGCATGGTACACACTTGCAAGGTTCGAACCGACGACGTCACAAAAAATGCCTTAACAATGCACTCTATCACCAACTAATCTACACCTTCGGGATAAATGATTGTTATTCTTCCTAGCGAAATTCAGTTTTGAAAGAGGAAAGTACCTAATGGGTTTCTCTAGGATATATATTTCATGGGAAAAAATGAAGATTAAGATGGATCTATTATGATGGTTTGTTGTGTTATTCTATTCTATTTTATTTTTAATTTTATTATTATGATTTACTTAAAATAATTTTATTACTATGTTTTTTTTTTTTAATTTTTAATTTTTATGGATCTCAATTTTTAATGGGAAAAAAATGAAGACTTGAACTTAATGGTGTTTAAAAAAGTGAGTTTAAAATGGATCTATGATGGTTTGTTGTGTTATTTTATTTTTTATTTATTTTTAACAAAACCTGGAAGATATTATATTAATCAAAAAAGAGTTTGTGGCCAAAGCACGCGAGGGAGTACAAAATATTCAAAATTTGCTCGTAGGCGAGGCCAAAATTGCTTGATCAACGATAACCCAGTCCTATCTATCCTGCTAACTTTATGATCTCTACTGGAGATATTTACATACCAAAATTTGGTAGTGTCTATTCTAAAAAAGATGCCCAATATACATATGTATTTGAAAAACATTAATTACCTGGCTAGAAATGATCTATAGGGTCCTTCTCTTCTTCATCTATGCCACGAGCAAGTATTTTTAGGTCCAAAATGGGCCTTTCAACTAGAGGTGAGGAGCCGCTGGTGGAGGGATTTGCTTCAGTTACCATGGGAATCGGTGTCGCCTACTCCTGCAAGTGTTCAACTTGAGACCAAATGGAATCAACCTCATCATACTACTGTCTCGTGGTTGGCCAATGTCGACTGAGAGTATCTAGTATGAAAGAGACATGAGTGGAGAGTCCCTAAAAGGGAATTTGGAGCTGTAGAAGATATTTCCAAAGTTCTTCATTTTCTTCCATCTATTCCCGTGGCTTGAAATGACCTCGAGTCATTTGAACCAAAATTATCAAAGAGCTGATACAAAGTTCGTTGGAGGGGACCGAAACCTAACCGTAATTCCCCATGCCAAGTTTCCAAGTCTACTTATTGATGATGGCTGAATTCCACGTTGGATATTTCTCTCACCAATTGGAACTGGGAGAACCATTGGACCAAATATGACAAGTTCCACCTGTAATCGTCTGAGAGCCCCCAGGGCCAAAGCCTTTTCTTGAAATATGGGGTGACAGGTCCAAATTCACTTAAGGCCAGCTATGCCTTGCTAGTCACCTCCTCAAAGATTTGAGGACAAAACTATGTCTTTCTGCCAGAACCTTTGCATCCCTAGGATCAAGGCAGTCCACATGCCACCAAACAACAACAACACCCAATTTTTCCTTGCCCTAAGAAATTTTGATGGATCAATCCTCTGTAGGCTTGGCATATGAAAAGAACATAAATGAGGATGGCAAGCACACTCTGTGAAACCTACAAATTGTCATAATGGTGGGCCGCTAACAATGTTGTCCTAACAATCCTCTGAATTTTGAATCCATCCCGTCAACTAAACCCCACATGCACTGGGGTCTTTCCCGCATAACTGAATTGTTGAATGCCCTGTACTTTATCCCACTGCGACCATGTGAAGAATGTGCCTGGGTGATATCAGGATGAGGGTGGCTGTAAATCTCATGTGCAACGAGGGGATACAATGGTGACTTAACATGTGATTTCCTGCCCAAATGCGCCACCTAGATGCGATGTGTTGATTATGAAGTGACCTTCATTAATTAAGGAATTGATTGGTGGGATAATCTCCCACAATCCTAATAGTCCCTTTTGGTTTCAAGATGGCCAAATTAGCTTGAGAGTCTGCCAAGCTATTAATTTCTTTCGTGATATGGCAGAATGAAACTTGAGGTATATCCCTTAGAACATATCTTATTTTTTTAACAATATTTCTCAAGTGTGCATGAGTCACAATATCATTTAATATAATATCTATAGGTGCAACCACATGTTCGACCACTACCTTAAGGTGTCCCCATGAATCCAGGTTAAGTAGCTCTCATTGAAATCGACAAAACACATTTTATTTTTTTTTATTTTTTTTATTATGATTTACTCTCTTTTTTTATTTTTATTTTTATTTCTATAAATTTCAATTTCTTTAAATTTCAATTTCTTTTTAATTTAATTTATTAACATTATGTTATGTTACACATCTTATCCATACTAAAATTGTAAATACACTTCATACAAAATAAAGTTAGGTTGTGCCACACAACTTCCACACATAATAGCAAAATTTAAGTAATACTCCAAAAGTGAATTTAAAAATTACCCATCAATAAACATAGCCCTAGATTAAAACTTAGAATAGAAGTAAAAATATTCCTAATAAAAGGACTTATTTTTCAAAGTAAGAAATTCTTTATCAAAATGGAAATATATGATATTTTACAAAATTCAAAATGCTACATATTATATTAACTTTGTTCATCACTATGCAAATGTAATATGTCAACATAATGCCAAATGCTGAGTCAAAGTTAAAATGTGGACAAATTTTTTTTTTGAGAAGAAATTGTGTCGAGAGGGCCAATTTCAAACCCCAGAATGTTCCTGAGTGTCAAGGAGTCACTTGACCGTGTTACAAAGCTCAGGAGGTTTAGCGGTATTTTAGAATCCGCAGTCGGTGTGGTATATGGCCACCGGGAGAGAGAGAGAGTTCAACGCATGAGGTGTTGGAGCCGTAGGATCTGTTCGGGAGGAAAGGAGAACCCTCACGACCATCAAATCTGGAGAATGTGTGTAGGGCTTAAAACCCTTTGGAGTTGCACAGGAACATGGAAATCACGGTATGCAAAATCCCGAAATGATCTACACCGTAGATCGTAGGAGAGGAACTTGACCATTGGATCAAGTAGATTAATAGACCGTAATTTCGTTAAGGGGCGGGCAAATCTAGGCGACAAGAATTTGCGCTCCCAGATCTACGGTCAGGGTTCCATTCCGGACCCCCGTTATCGTTCTACCTTTAAC
>ML790823.1:172661-184404 GCA_009831015.1 Picea engelmannii | reverse complement strand
ATATATATATATATATATATAATCTTGTTCAATCTAAAAGATCTACACATTTTCTCTAACATCCATCTTTCAATAGAAATGTCGGCTACACCCGTGGACCTGCACACCTTCTACACCTGTCATCAATGAATTACTTCCTATCTTGTTGAATGCCAATGTAACCATCCCACTCAGGATAAATCGCTATCCTAAGTTGTTTTTAAAAAGAACTTCTTGCATCTTGTTGAGAAAGTAGAGACATTGTAATATGGCATTACCATATTACAATGTAATATGGAATTACCATATTACAATGTAATATGGTAATACCATATCCCGTGTATTTTTTTTTTTTTTAAACTTAAAGGACGCGTCAGAATATCGACGATAGTTCATCGGAAACCATTTTTTATTTTGAACAACCTTGGCAATAGAGACGAAAGCTCGTCGCAATTTGCCACAGTTTTTCGTCGCACATACAACATCTACGTTGTAAGTTTGGTCTTGGCATAGATTTTCGTTGCTATTGCCATGCCTTTTCATCACAATTTGCCACGGTTTTGCGTCGCACATACAACATATGCGTCGTAAATTTTTGTCTTGGCATAAATTTTCGTCACTATTGCCACGCTTTTTCGTCACAATTTGCCACGGTTTTGCGTCACACATACAACATATGCATCGTAAGTTTTTCTCTTGGCATAAATTTTCGTCGCTATTGCCATGCTTTTTCGTCGCAATTTGCCACGACTTTGTGTCACACATACAACATCTGCGTCGTAAGTTTTTGTCTTGTCATAAATTTTCGTCGCTATTGCCATGCTTTTACGTTGCAACTTTCCACATTTTTTTTACATTTCCATCTTGATGGTGATGACACGTGGAGAGCTAATTTCGTCGATGTTTCCACGAACACCTGGTTCGTGGATATAGTGACGAAGAAATAACAACGAAAAAAAGTCTTGGCTTTCGTGGAAATTGCGACGGATAAGTGTGGCAATAACAACGAAAAACCATCGCAAATTTGGTCGTATGTACTAGTGCAAGTGAAAAATATGGATGTCTACCTACAACCATTGATAGATGAATTGAAGGAATTATGGGGAGGGATACACGTATATGATGTATCAAGACCCATCACAACATAGAGAATTTTTATGTTGTATGGCATATGTGCTTACACCACATATGATTATCTAGGATTAAGAGTTTTCTCTGGTTATTTTTAGGTGCAAGTGGCGGGACACCTTTGATCAAAATAATGTAAAGGAATATCGTGATAGTGAGATGATATGTATCAACTCTAAAAAGACGTGGGCTGAAGCTAAGGAGCCTTATGTTTTCCCAAAACACTGCAACAAAGTGTTTTTTTACCCAAATGTGTTGGATAGGATTGGTGGCTTGTATTAAGACACGACCCTAGATCAAAACTTATTTTTGAAAACAATAGTGTTATCATGCCAAACGAGGAAGATAATCAGGGAGATGACAACAAAGAGTGATATATTATATATGTTTTATTATTTAATTACTTCTTTTATGTTTTCAAATCTATATTGGATTTAATAATTTGATTATTAAAAAAATAATGTTTTTAGTATTTAATATTTCATGTGAAATATTATTAATTTTTTGATTGGATGATATAATTAAATGTTATGTGTAAATGGTATAAATATTTTTCCATTGTAAATCTAGATGATATTTGAACTTTTACTTAAAAAAAAATATATTATTATATTGTAAATATCAAATATTTTATATCATAATTTTAAATGTATTTTTTTACCCACCATTTCATATCATTACCATATCGTATTATATCGTATTAGTTTTTAATTTTGAGTTCATACATACTAATTAGGGGAATATTCAGATCTAAAATAAGCCTCTTAAGTGAGTTTTTCAAAAAAACATCAATGTCCTTAAATCACTAATGCATGTGTCCCTCTGTAAATCCATATAATAATATATACGAAAGATATTACATAAAAATCAAATACATAATATATTATGTAATATAATAAATATAATATATTATGTTATATATTAATTTTATATTATAAATATAATAATATAATAAATAATAAATAATAAATAATTATAATATAATATAAATAATATAATAAATATAATATAATATATTATATATTAATTATAACATAATAAAATATAATATATTAAGTTATATATTACATATCATATAATATAATATAATAATAAATATATAATTAAAGGGTTGTCAGTGTTGAATGTTGATTGCAAAACTACGTTAAAATTTGGCTCTGCTCGTGACAACGACTCCGTTGTTAGGGTTTAACGATCGAGGGTGTTAGAGCCTTAATGGATCCCTATGAGGGAGGGGATTCGCCCCTAGGATCCTCGTCATCATATATGCAGGCCTTCCAAGCCGTCATTGCGTCGTATGCCAAAGACCCCAAGCCACCCCCTTCAACATTCGTCAAAAAAGTAGTTGAAATCCCTAAGGTGGCCGTTTTCGCTCCCTCAGCACGACCCCTTTCTCTTAGACTGGTGGACATAGGTCTGATTGGACAATTTACTAGATTGTGGCCATCCCCAAAATCCATGGACCTCTGGCTGGAAGCAAACTGGCGCAAACTGATCCAGGGACAAATGTCACCAGCATTCTATGGTAAGGGATTCTTTCCCTTTCTGTTTGAAAAAGAAGAAGATAGAAATCTGATTTTTAGAAGTGGACCTTGCTTCATGGGGGTAAGAGGAATGTATTTAAATACGTGGACTCCTGATTTTAGCCCAGAAAATGATATACCCTCAGCAGTACCTGTCTGGGTAAGACTGCCTTTCCTTCCCCTCCATTGCTGGAACGATGAAACCATAAGAAACATAGGAAACACTCTCAGAAAGTATATTGATCATGCTGAACCACGAGAGGGCTTACAGGCTTGTGCCAAGCTATGCGTGGAAGTAGATCTGGAAAAGGGACTCCCAAAAGCAATACAACTGAATCTAGACAGCTGGTCATACATACAACAAGTGGAATATGAACATATCCCCTTCAAATGTAAAGCTTGCCACAAATATGGTCATTTTTCCAAATCCTGCCCTCAGGCCAAAGACACAGAGGACCAAGACCCAAAACAATATCAATGGTAACAACCAAAGCGGAAAAAAGAAAATGGAAAAACTTAGTCCATCCCGACTCAGAGCCAATGAGAAAAAACACCAGATACAAAAGAAGCATGTCCAGGATCTCCACACATCCACACAAAGGGGAATCAAGGCACAATAGATACACTGGCCTCAACTTAAAAGGAAATATAGAGGAAATCAGGGAATCCCAGGATGAGACTAAAAGAAAGGGACAAGAAGAGACAGGAGAAGGGAAGAATAAAGGCAAAGAAAAAGAAAAAGAAGTCTTGGACTTGATTGGGGACTCCTCAACAAAATATCTCCCCAACCAAACCTTGGAGAACCCAGAAATGTCAGAAGAGGAAAGACATGACACTTCAGATAATGATTCTGACCTGGAGCTAACTCAACCGTCTAACACCAAGAAACCTAGAAGAAAGTCCCAAAGAAATAAAAGAGAATCGACTGCAGACAGAGAAAAAGAACTAGACATTCAAAAAACAATAGAGGAAGCTCTAAATAAAGATGGAAAATATGGGAAAAACAAGACAACCCAACATAAGGGAGCAACATCAAAACCCTCAAAAGGGGGGCACCAAAGCACACTGATAAATGATGAAAGTCGTCTCCTGGAATTGTAGAGGATTGGGAAGCAAGGTCAAGGAAGAAGAAGTTAGAAAATTGATTCAAACAGAAAAAACCTCAATTCTCATGCTCTAGGAGACGAAAAATGAGGGAGCGGGAAACCCTCAAAGACCTGCAAAAAAATTGGAATAAAAGTGAAGGATGAGCAGTCAGTTCTAGAGGAGCTTCGAGAGGAATATGAACTTTTTGGAAGACCGAGGAATTCTAATTAAAGGATAGGTGAAAACAGAGTTCTGGCTAATGGTCAATCTCCTAAAAAAAGACTCAGGTACACAATACTCCATAATAGGTGTTTATATGTCCAATAACTATATAGAAAAAAACTAATGTTGGCAATCCCTTATGGATTTGGCCATGGAAAATGCCCCTAGAAACCTCATTATTTCTGGAGACTTCAATACAACTAGAGGGACAAAGGAAAAACGAGGTGGATCTGTTATGAGAGATCAATTGAGGGAAATGTTAGATGACCTTATCATGGATCTTGATCTCTTCGACGTACCTTCGGTCAAGGGAATGTACACTTGGAATAATAGAAGAGCTGGCCCAGGGAACATAGCGACAAGGTGAGACAAATTCCTAATCAACAACTCACTCTTGATACTTCTAGACAAGTCGTTCTCATCGAACCTCCCCTGGGCAGGTTCATATCACTGACCCATAAGATTGGTCTTCGAAGCCCAAAAAAATTGGGGCTCCATTCCTTTCAAATTCAACCCATTATGGTTGGACGTCCTGAGCTCATGCAATCCATCTCCCAAATATGGAATAAGTGGATCACCGACTCACCCAATTACATACGGGAGCATAAACTAAAATTGGTAAAATATTTCCTAAATATCTGGGAAAAAAACTCTTTGCAAAGCAAAGCCAAGGACAAAAAGATACAACTCGAAAATCTGCAGGAGGAAATGGAAACTACTGAGATCCAGCAAAATCACATTATAAAAGAACAAAAAATACAAAAAAGAGTATATGCAAGCACTAATAGAAGAGGAAATCACCTGGCGCTTAAATTCCAGAAGCCTTTGGTTGAAAGAAGGCGACCAAAATACCTCCTTCTTCCACAACCAAGCAAAAGTAAGAAACTGGGCAAATCAAATCTAAGAAATCAAAACCCTCGAAGGGGAAATACTTAAGGACTTCAATCAAATCAAGCAACAAGCATCCATGCATTTCCAAAATTTATACACCACATCCGGCAGGGCTGAGAATGAAATAATTGAATCCTTTCTCCAACACATACCCAGTAAGATTACAGTGGATGACAATACACACCTAGACAGACCAATTGAAGAAGCAAAAATTCTAAAAGCTCTGAATCAATTTCAAGAAAACAAAGCCCTGGGTCCAGATGACTTCACTCTACATTTCTACATAAAATACTGGCACATAATTAAAAAAGACTTTATAAGGATGATAAGTTTCGCGCACAAGGCAAAAAAGCTGGGAGGAGATACCAACTCCTCCTTCCTATCTCTCCTCCCAAAATAATTTGGAGCCTCTTCCTTGGACCGCTTCAGACCCATCTCCCTCTGTAATATTTCCTACAAGGTCTACTCCAAAATAATCGCAAACAGGTTAAACCCTCTTCTTAGATCGCTTATTCTTCCAAATCAAGGAGGATTTATAGCCGACCGTCAGATTTGGGACAACTTCATTCTGGTTCAAGAGGTAATCTATAGCAGCAACTCTCGAGGAGAATCAGGTATGGCTATAAAAATTGATATGGAAAATTCTTTCGACAGGGTGGAGCATAATTTCCTCTTTAAAGTTCTGGAAAAATTTGGATTCAGTTAAAACTTCATTGCCTGGACAGAATTTTGCATTGCCTGCCCCTCGATAGCGCCCCTCCTAAATGGAAGACTTGGACCCTTCTTCAAAGCGTCTAGGGGCTTAAGACAAGGATGTCCCCTCTCCCCCCTACTTTTTGTGATCATGGTCGAATCCCTAAACCGCAATCTAGAATGGGAAAGCATAAATGGCACTATTATAGGAATCAAAATTGCCCAAGGAGTCAAAAAACTAAACCACTCCCAATTTTTAGATGATACAATTCTCTTGAGCGGGGCCTCAAAAAATTTGGCCAGAAGAATCCTACAAGTTCTAGACACCTTCCTCCTAGTCTAGGGAGGGCTCACGAAGAAAGAAAAATGCCAAATCTACATCTGGAATGTTTCAACAACCATTCGAGCGAAAATTTATCAAATCATGGGATTCACCATCACCCAAGACTAGAAATCCTTCAAGTAGTTGGGTCTCCCACTGTGCATTAAAATGCTCCCGAGCGAGTTTTGGCATCTATCTCTCCAAAAGGTTAAAGAAAACATGGAAACATGGGGATCAAGGTGGCTCAATCCAGCAGGAAGGGTGATCCTGATCAAATTTGTTCTCTCGACTCTTCCCATATACCAATTCTCTACCCTTCTAGCGCCAAAGGGAATTTTAAAAGACTTGGCGCAACTCATTCGCAAATTTTTGTGGCAAGGAGGAAAATCCAACCACAAAAAATTCCACTTGGTGAACTGGGACACAGTCACCCTGCCCAAAAAAAGTGGAGGTCTCGAAATTAGAGATCCCAAAGTCACCAACTTAGGAATGGGTGCTAAAATTCTCTGGAGGATAGTCACAGGAGAAAATTATTGGTGGAAAATGACTCTCATAAAAAAATATAGACTAGGCAAAAGAAAAAGAAGCATGGATAAACCCCAAACCCCGCAAACAGGATCCCAAATCTGGAAATTAATAAGGGCCACTACTCCCTTCTTTAAAGAACATCTTTCGTGGATCCCGGGAAATGGAAAAACAATCAGAATTTGGAAAGACCCAATTATTGCGGTGGATATCAAGTCATGGGAAGTAGAGATTTGTGAGTTAAAAAGATGGATGATGGATGCACACAAATAGACCCTCTATGATATCTCAGGCTGGAATGAGAATGGCAGCTGGAAGGATTGGGACCAGGGAGAGTACCTGAGCACTTGACCAACCAGGCACACCATCTGACTTCTCTCCTGAAAGGGGCAACTCCCTTCCTAAAAACCACTGCAGACAGTTGAGGATGGGGGAAAAATGATTACTTGGTAAAAGAAGGATATAACATGATCCTCTCCAACATGAGAGAGCATTAGAATTCAGTAAAATGGAAAAATGTATGGAGTCATGAATCCCTCCCCAAAGTTAACTTCTTCATCTGGACCCTAGTGCATGGGAAAATCCTAACAGGGGAGAACCTTATGAAAAGAGGCTTCCACGACCCTTTCAATTGCCCTCTTTGTCAAAGTAGTCAAGACAATATCCATCATTTATTCTGGAACTTCCCCTTCTCGCAAACTGTTTGGAAAATAGCTTACGAATATCTCTCCAGAAAGATAAGATGGCCCTCAAATCCAAATCCCAGCTTGGGAAATTGGGACAAGTACTATCAGGGATCCTTCAAGGATAAGCCAATCATGAAGCGCATCTGGAGGGCGGTACCAAAGTCTATCTGCTGGAAGTTATGGCTAACTAGAAACAAAATTATTTTCCAGGGGGCTGTCTCTCCCCCTCAAACTGTAGCCGCCAAGGCCAAGCTACTCCTCTCAAAAAGTATGAACTAAAAACCTCTAAAGTTGGAATATCCAATCAATTGGAATGACCGAGAAAAAGATTGGATGGCAAGTTTCAACCTTAAGACCTCTAAGCACACCTTTGCAGCGCATAGATTGAGTTGGTAGCTTCACATTATCCACAACATAGAACCATGGATCCAAAAGCAAAAAAATCATACTCTATGCTTTGACGAAGCTTCAAAGGGAAACCTAGGGGAGGCAGGTGTGGGGGAGGAGGGGGGGGGGTTCTCTTCGAACCTAGAGGAAAAAATTCCCTAAGTTGCCACTGGAATATTGGGATGCATACTAATAATAAAGCCGAGGCCTACGCTCTCCTAAAAGGCATACAACTCACCCGGACTCAGAAAATTCAAGAGCTCAACGTTCTTGGAGACTCCAAAAATATAATAAGAATGATGGTTCACGGATCAAACCCTCGAGACCTAAGCCTAAATAAAGTTACCGATAGAATAAGGGTGGATTCTAGGGACATTAAGATAACCTTCTACCACATAATGAGAGAAAATAACATTGAAGCAGACAAAATGGAAAATGCATCCATTGGGGAAACGCCTAGCTCTCTAAGCATAGATAGAGTGATAACTGTAGCCCCCCTGTGTTAATGATCAAGAATAACTATGAAATGGCGGGGGCAAAAAAAATAAGGTGCCCCATCGAGGCCTTAAACAAAACTGAAGGCCACATTAAAAGGAGAGGGGCCCGCAACCCTCAAATCCCAAGTGACAAAAGGGGGGGAGGAAACCCTTAGAAGATGAGAACACGTCCTCCCAAGACGAGAAAGCAAGTCGCTGACAACATAAGGATGAAGCAGGTAGATGTCCACATGGAGAAATAATCCTCTGGGCTGAATAGGTGGCATGGAACATGTTTGGGACACATTGTTCGAGGTGAAGAGGTGGCCAACGATATATCCAGAGTCATCATGCTGCGAGGAGGTAAGTCAGACAACCCACTAGAGCTCGTGGGAGCTCATGTCATCAAGCATAAGAGGATGATGGAAGTGGTATGAGAAATCGATCCTGCACAACACTTTCGCCTCCTAGACTTCAGTTGCACCTCCAGACTTGAGTTCATGGCACTTGATGGAACTGATCACAGGGAATTATCTTCGCGCAAGCAGGTAAGTATGCTCTATCCATTAATGGACCCATGGGAAATCATGGCGTTGTCCTTGAGCCTGAATTGGTCCATAATTTTGGTTATTTGGGTAAATCCTTTTGCTCCTTTCTCACCTCTGCGTACCCAGGCCCTTTTTATCCTCGTCACCTCGTCACTTCTACTGTATCTCTTGTTTTTGTTCTGTGACTTTTGGTGTCTCAGCCCTCGACTTTCTCAGAATTATCGTTCTGAGCCCTCCCTCTCGGCTCTTGGGGCACTGGGTTTCTCCCCTTCCCGATCCTGGTCTAGTTTATCACTCCCTCTTGGCACCTTGATGTTCTCCTTTCACATTTTGTGGATTTCAAACTGTCTTCCTCAGAACTCCCGAGAATCTCCAAGGATTGAAGTCTTCTCAGGCCACACTGTTTACCCCTAGTTTGGAATGTTGACCTCGCCCCCACCTATTCTCCTGCTGCAGGCAGGCGCCCTCCTGTCCTTTCCATGGAATTCTGTTCGTCTCCTGCAACTAATCCACAAAATTCTCAAGATCAAAATTTCTTTAGCTTACGAAGCAATGCAGCAAGGTAACGAAGCTCCAGTGGATTTGGGAAGCTGGACCGAGGAATATTGGGAAGAGGAATGTGGCGGTTGTATCCAAATCCGAGTGCAACTTGGAGCAATTGGAGCCAACAGAGCCTTCGAATTGGAAATGCTTTCCCAACACAAACTTATGATTGAAAAGATCCAGGATGAGAGCTACACTCAACGAAGCCAAATAGAGGAAAACAACATGAAAATGGAGACAATGCAAGAAAGATTAGAGTAGTTGGAAGGCACACAATCATCTCCAAGCAATCCGAGAGAGCAGCAGGAGAATTCAAGGAATGCTCAGTCAAACTTAGTCAACCAGATCCCGGACTTGAACGAGCCGCACCCAGAAAATATGGTGGACATGCAACACGTCAAAATGGAAAAGAGTAACTAAGATTTGGAACCTCAATGTTTTGTCTTACAATATGCATCAACGGTATCTACTTCCAGAGTTATCCGGGGAATTCTACTTTCATAAATTTTGTTAAGCAAGGGGGATGTTTCAAACTTTGTTTCAAAATTTATCCCCATTTTTGTAAAAGCCTCTTTCTAAGTGGTAGCACTCGAAGGTCTATATGGACATTTTTTTTGTAAAATCAATGGATTCTTCCACACAACTAATACAAATTTTACTAGTTTATGTTATATATATATATATAAAATTAAAAATTGAATCAAACAGGTAGATCATAACAATTTTTTTATCCCTTATCTCCTATCTTTATCCCCTCTTTTTATTTGCGGGTACAAAATTTTATGGCTCCTAATAACTAATTGGATATAAAGTTTATGGCTCCTAACAACTAATTCAATTCTTAATATCGTTTATAACAACAATTAACATGTAATATATGATATTTTTATGTTTTTGTACATGTTTCTTGATTAAGTCTGACATTTATGCATCCTTATAGTATAGTAAAAAAATGTTGAATATATTAGAGATTTTGAGACTTGTATTATTTATGGGAATATAAAAAAATATGACCAAATTACAATTAAGAGGAAGTTAACATATCACAAAGATTTTATAAATGCTAATTGAGCTTATCATAACTATTTTTAATTATTCATTATTCATTATGAACAAAAGCAATATTCTCGAAATGAGGACAAATTCTCACATCGTACTTTCAAGTAAACTAGTTTGTAAAATTGTGATACAAAGTAAGGTTGAAGATTAATATAATTTACTTTTAACTTGCCCAAAATTTAATTAATAACATAAGACAAATCTTTACCCATTTTATAACTTATTTTCTTTCCTTGGTTAAGTTTGATATTCATGCATCCTTATAGTATAGTAAAAAACTGTTGAATTAGAGATTTTGAGACTTGTATTAATTATTGGGGTTTGAGTAAGTTAAAATATCACAAATATTTTATAAATGCTAATTGAGATTATTGTAACTATTTTAATTGTTCATTATGAACTTATGAACAAAAACAATATTCTCGAAATGAGGACCAATTCTCACATTGTACTTTCAAGTAAACTAGTTTGTAAAATTGTGATACAAAGTAAGGTTGAAGATTAATATAATTTAACATGACCTAACATCAACATCAACATCAACATCAATATCAATGTAAACATATAAATTAAGTACATGAACATGAACACCAACATATAAATTAAGTACATCAACATGAACAAAAAAAATGTTATATATATATATATATATATATATATGAACAAGTAAAATAACTGTTTCAATGTGCATATTTGGTCAACAATACAAATAACTACTATAACTAAATATCTAGTCGTAGTCTCTCAGACAAAGCATGATGTGGAAGAATAGGTGATGCGCCTTGCTCATCCGGGCGAGGTGAAGGAGGAGGAGGAGGAGGTACTAAGCAAAAGTGCAACCACCACCCTGATCAATATCACCACCTTGATCTGCAACATCACCACCCTGATCTGTAACATCGCCATGATTACCTGCACCTTGATCAACATCAACACCTGGAGGACGAGGAGGAGGTATTGAAGAAGAAGAGTTTCCATCACCCGTAGGAGGACTAGGAGGAGGTACTGAAGCAAAAGCACCACCATCACCACCCTGATGATCATCATCACCACCCTCATCATCATCAGTTGACGATGTGCCATCCCTCATCCCTACCAGTAACCTGACATCTCCAACAATATGACATATAAGAGGAATCATATCACGCGACAAGTCTGTCCATAGTTGCAAGAGATCAAGGTCAGCCCTAATGTCTCTCATCTGGACATCACAAACTCCCACGCCAACCAAAACTGCACTCAGTCTGTCACACACCTCCATCCTATATCTGAGATCTGGCATACGTCGCATGCCGAGTGGTATATGCGGCTGAGGACCTTGACCCAGAACAACCTCAGCCATCTCCTCATCTGTATCAGGTGGAGGGGGAGGAGGCATGTTCCCAACAAATGTGCCACCATTTGCAAAATATAACACAATTAATAATTAGTTGACAATTTCATTAAATTTTTTAATAAAATACATTAAAGAACGTGCTAGAATAAAATTTATTCGAATTAAGTAAGACAATAAAATGAAAGTACAAGATTAATTTAAATCTTACCTCGATCATCTGGTGGCTCATTCGATGTGAAGAGGATGTTGAGACATCCTTGCCAATCCATCCCCTCGTAAGGGCACGACACCATCATGAAAACATGATCTGCCTCACTGGATAATAGATCAAGTGCCTAC
>ML790823.1:116652-170120 GCA_009831015.1 Picea engelmannii | reverse complement strand
ATTTCTTTTTAAAAACAGGTGATGGTGCCCCATATGGAACGCACCTATACGCCACTAGACAACGTTGCACCGTTATGCATTTTAAAAAAACACTGATTGTGGAGTTGTTTGTTGCGCACCGGTGCTGCAAGGGGACAATGACGCACTAGTATGCATTTTGGAAGAAAAATGCAAGACGACGCACCTATTTGTTGCGCACTGGTGCTTTCGATCTGCTTTTATATGATGTGCATCGTTGTTTTATTTGTTTTTTAAGTAACTCTGCAACGGTGCACCATTGTCTATTAACACCGGTGCATTTTTATATAGTGGTGCACTGGTGCAGTATAGTCTTATAAATGCACCATTAAAAAAATGTCTGCGAAAACATCTGCACACAAACCTCTGCTAGTGACCTCCACTATAAACAAATTTTTGGGATATTTTTATAGGGGCTTCCGCAAAAACCTCTGCTATAGGGTCTTTTCCTTGTAGTGGTGTGTCATTCTCAGATCCATTTACCTGGATTGTCCCAAATTCATCTGGACCATTCGTCGTACTATCTTCGTCGGGATAACTTTTCAAACTCTATTACGAAACATAGACTCCAAACTTCAACCGTAGTCGTTGATTTCCTTTTTCCTCCGATTAATCTACATTATAGATTAGAGCTCTTTGTCAAAGTATCCTCCCACTTCACGCTCCAAATGTACACTCCAAAAAACTCATACCACCATTTCTTCATTTTCTAAATGGAGAGCTCGCCATGGTCGTCGATTGAACTTCTTCCTATCAGAGTACTTCTCTAGTTATGCACCCCAAATGCGTTATTTCAGAGTACCTTTTCGCATTGCTTTAGACCTCGAACTCTAGATAAATTTTTGTCATTTATATAGATACGAGATCGAATATAGATTGTCCGTCTTTAAAATGCAATCATACTTTTGGTATGATGTAATCAATGGTCACGATCAACTATTTGACTTGATCAGACCACTGTCGTTTCTTCATGCATGCAAAGGGCTTCTTCACTGTTCTTAACCTTGTTTATGCACATAGTTGAATTCTAACTCTGTCCCTTCCTGACTTTGAATGATCTTATAACGAAATTGACTGGTTCATTATCTCCTTTGGAACATTGAT
This sequence comes from Picea engelmannii, assembly GCA_009831015.1. NCBI lineage: Eukaryota > Viridiplantae > Streptophyta > Pinopsida > Pinales > Pinaceae > Picea > Picea engelmannii. The sequence continues at coordinate 168,998 of ML790823.1, read as the reverse complement.
CCCTTTAGTGATCGATGATTACTTGCGATCCGTCTACGTTGGATCCAAAACCTGTGCACGCATACAAATATGGGATTCCTCACTGTTCATATATTAACACCTGCACACTCAATCTTGCAATGAATTAACGCACACACAATTTATAGAGGTCTTCAATTGATCAACTCCATATAACACTCAAAATAGATTGATCTCCATTACTCGACTGTACATATATTGTACAAAAGAATACATAAGGCCTCTTAATGGCCTTTTCAACATTTTCTGGCCTGTTTCTACATTTATTTGGCCACCTCCTTGACCTGTTCTACATTCATTTGGCCACCCTCACATGCTCGAAGGATTACAATATTTAACACAAGTCTCTTGAAGCCGAATCTATTCAGACCATACCAATCATTCACTAAATTAATCTCTAGTATCTTCTAAGATCCATAAAATACTCATGAGATCTATAATTATCCTAAGATCTATGTAACTATTACAACCCCTCGTAATATTATTTAACAAGACATATTCGATTACAAATAATCTTAACCAAATATCAACCTTATACATCCTTCTAGAATTCCATAAGACATATGAATTCAACAATTAAATAATTAAATTCAAGACCCCCTTAGGTCTAGTCAAACAAGGTTGGTTTTGAAGGCATGATGCTCCTGCATCATTGATGATAAAAATGATGATTTTTCTTTGGATAATTTACAACCATGTTTGATAAAGGATGAAAATATTCTATTTTATTTTATGGGGCATGTGTATGATAGTCAATATTCAGAAATTTCCGAGCCACATTATCTCATAGATAAGATATAATTTTTGCAGTCAAAAGGGTGTGATTTCAGTGCTGAAAATGTAGAAAATTTTCAGCCATCATTTCCTCTGAATTTTGAATAATTTGTGCATGAAAAATCACCATTAAAGGACCCTTTTGTGATTGTAATTTGCATGAGGTTTGCAAGCTCTCATAACAGGAATTTCCAGCCATGTCTTTCCTCATCTCCTCCTAGATTTGTCATTGAAAGTCAAGTTGGAAAGTATATTTTTGGTGTTGAAATATCTATGGAGCAAAAGTGTTTTCAATTTATTGCTTGTTGTAAGAATGTCCAACCGTGTATAGAGGGGCAACAAGCCCTAAGTTGGGAGCAAATTTTTTCCTCAAGATTTAAATTTATAGCTCATTTTTCATCTACATTTTTGTTGGGCAGCCATGATGTATTTTTCATATTTCTTATGATGCCATCTCAAGATGTGAGGGATGATGTTGTACATGAAAGCCAATGAGACTATTTCTTGAAATACGTGGATCAACCTTCATATATACAAGGGTTTCATCACGAAGACCTTACTTGGAGCAAGGATGAATCATCATTGTCATATTGCAACCCCCTTCAAATTAAGATGGGTGGAGCAAGCTTGTGGATGCACATGCCAATCTTGGCATGATTTTGGTGCTCTTGTCCTTCCACACGAGTTGGATTCTATTTTTGGTCATGATGTAATATTTGTACCAACTCATGATCAGTTTATCCTTGACATATCCTTGTTTTATTTCAAAAACAAACACAATGGTAGGGATTTTGATGTTGATGAAGTGTTAATTTGGCTTCATTGGGTGTATGATTATACCTAACATTTTGCTTTCTTATGTCAGTAGCGTAGCATAGGGTAGGATAGATTAGTTGTGTTCTTTGCATATTGCTTGATTTCAGTTATTGCTTGACTTCATGCAATCATAGTTAGTTGCATTTGATTTAGTCATGTATATAAAAAAATGAAATAAAGATTTTTGTTGAATTTCCTTTAAATTTTCCATATACCAGGGTTATCGTATCGCCTTACCTCTTTTTAACTGATGGTTTTAAGGTGAGATATCATAGGACTTGTTGATTGATGCAAAGTGTAGGTCTTGGAGTTCCAAATATTTCTACGGTTCTCATGCACTCTATAGTGAACACATGTCCCCATGTTGGAGCTAGATGTTACCCCCTAACGTGTAGGGGTAACTAGATGGGATTTTCTCTTGTGATTCTTATAACAAAGAGCAGTTCCAAAGATGATATTCATAGTTCTCCATGAACAATTAATCAGAGATATTTCCCACATTTTCTCAGCTCACACACATTTGATGATTATGGTGCCTGACATACATGAGGTACATTATTTCATCACTTCATATTGGGTGTTACTTTCTCATGTACTTGTCATGAAAGTGGTGATCATTGGTTGAGTAAGATATTGGATCGTGTGTCAATTTTTCATATGCAACTAATTTCATATCTAAAAATTACTTCCAAGTGATCCAAACAACAAACCCTAGCTATTATCACTGAACAATTTTACACTGAAATTATTGACTGAAAATTACAGCAGCGAAAACAACAAGATCAGAGATAAATCATCCATACACATGAGACACAATTTTTTGTTCTACAAACTTTCAAATTTATAAATTTTTGAATAAAAAATGAATCCTCTCAACTATCACAAAATCACCAAATATGAGGACAAAACCAGTCCTCTCTAAACCAAAAAATCAACAAAATTCCTGGGACAAATCCCAAATTACAAATCTGCTCCAGCTGTACCTGTACGAATTGCTGACATCGGCTTGTATGGACCTGATGCTGCCCATAAAAATCATGTCGTATGATCTTAGACATACATGATTGTATCCACTAAAACCCATGTACATACGCGACTGTTTCCATTGAAACCCACGTACATGTACGAAAATACTTCCATACATTCCACTCCACACGTGACATGACTTCTTCCCTTCTGTGAATGTCTTCCACCCTTGTGTGATTCACCTCACATGCGTGATTTCCCTTCCCAGAACAGAAAATAGAAGATCCATAACCCTAGGCCAGATTTGACAAAGTTGCAGAAATTCCCTTGCTGAAATCACCAAGCCTCCTAACACAAGTGCTCACTCACTTATGCTAACTCCATAATGTCACAATGATATGTCACAATCTCCTCATCTCCTTTTATAGGAATCTAATGTGAGTTTAGAATCCCTTAAATTATAATATTTTATTCCTCCTTGTAGGTGTAAAGTCCCTACACAAGCCTGCAAAGCCCATCATTAAACCCATGAAGCCCCAACTCAAAATAGAATGGTGTTTTCACCGAAATGAAATTTTAATTTGGTGCCAATGAAGATTCCCACATGCTCGACACTAAGGCCACTAGTGGGAATACCTCCCGAAGATACAAAACATCAACACTCCCTCTTAACAAGGGAGGTATTCTCACCCACTCCAATGTCTCTTGGAAGTATCTTTGTCTCCCACACTAGAAGCAACTCTGCTTCCCACTCTAAATCTGCTAGCACAACTGCACTCCATTCCTCTTGATTGGATGCTCCCTTTGTCACTAAAACAAATCTTGCTGCATGGCATGGTTCCTTCTTAGAAGACGTGTTGCTCCTAGAAGCCTCTCGCTTCTAAGCCTGCTTCTTGGCTTCCTCAACCCATGACACCTTATTGACGATCTTGGAAGATTCCTCTCTTTCACCTGCACCCGAAGGTAGACTTCCTTTGGACGATTGATGCTCCATTTGAGCCCGCTGACTCCCTTTGAAATATAACTTCCTCTTGAAAATATTGGGAGGGTTCTCCTCCCCACCGAATCCAAAGGGTTGACTCCCTCTGACATATAACTTCCTTTGAGCATGTTGAACCTCTAGAGCTACCTGCTCCTTTTGAACCTATGCATCCTGTGGAACTACCTTCTCCCATGTACTTTGTTACACTGCTACTGCTGGCCATAACTCACATAGGCTAGCCCTTCAGCCTATATAGGTTTCCCTCTCTAACTCCAAGAACCACTATTGATCTGAAGCAAGATCCTCTAGGAAAAAATAACACCTATCCATCCTGGAACAATACATGGTATCCCTTTCTCAATATATGGTACTGAGAGCACACTCCTCCTGAGTTCTGACACCCATAATACATTAATCACCCTCAACACATCTCTTGGCTCCAACTGGAATCGTACTGTCCTATTTCCTTGCACTACATGCCTAGTCCCCATACCAAGATCCACACACATATATGAGTTAGTCTTTGTGAGCCTCTCAAATAACTCTCATGCTCCTGTCATATGGCACGAGGCTCTGCTATCCACCAACCAAGTCTCACCACTAGAAAACACACCTAAAAGGGCGGAGACCAATAAGAACTCCCTATGAATCCTGTCTGCAACCTCATCAACCTCTGTTGTTGATGTCTGCTTCCTTCTCTGCAACCTCATCAACCTCTATTGTTGATGTCTGCTTCCTTCTCCCCCCTTTCCTTCGTTGTGGACACTATGAAGCATAATGGCCATACTCATGACAAGAAAAACACTTGACCTTACTAAGGTCCTTCTTCCTCCTTGGACATGGAGATTCCTCTCTCTCTTGAGAGCCCCCTTTCCTACCCTTCCTAACACGAGCAACTAGGGCGAGGTTCTCATCACTACTGCCCTTCTGCTTGCCACTCCTGGACTCTAACCGAGCCTCTTCCTAGATATAATTAGTCCATAATCGGTCAAAATATGGAAACCTGTCTCGTGTATAGATCCCCTACACAAATGGTTCCCAAGACTCATGAATACCACTCATTGCCACGTTCACCAATTCGATGTCATCCACTATCTCACCAATGGCTACAAGCTAGTCATGAATATGAGTGATCCGCACAAGATAGCTAGAAACTGTGTCTGAACTACTAAGCTAGTGCTTCAAGATCAACTTTCATCTTTCATTCTTGCTTTGGTATAAACCTACCAAAGCATCATACATCTCCTTGGTTGTCTTCTTCTCTGAGATGTGAGGAATCAAGTGATCCTTCACGAAATCCAACAATATCCTCTTGGCCTTCACTTCCTTCTTTCTATGGGCTGCCAATTCTTGTAGATCATTGGAACTTGCAACCACACTCTCAACATACTCCTTGAGATCATTCTCCTCGAAGAGAAGGAGAATCATGACCTTCCAAGCCTGGAAATTTGTTTCTCCTTCTAACCTATCCTCAATCTTCAAAGTGCTCACCATTGTGACCTTCCCAGAACAAAAACAAAAAAGCTTCTACAACAATTCTGTTGTACCTCCAATTTGCAGCTTCAAGTGTGTCTCAAGAGATGACTCCCTCTCTTTTTTCTAGACCTTAGCTCTGATACCATGTCAATTTTTCATATGCAACCAATTTCATATCTGAAAATTACTTCCAAGTGATCCAAACAGTAAACCCTTGTTATCACTAAACAATTTTACACTGAAATTTTTGACTAAAAATTACAACAGTGGAAACAACAAGATCAAATATAAATCATCCATACACATGAGACACAATTTTTTGTTCTGTAAAATTTCAAATTAAAAAATTTCCGAGGGAAAAATAAGTCCTCTCAATTGTCACAAAATCACCAAATCCGAGGTTAAAACCAATCCTCTCTAAACCACAAAATCAACAAAATTATCGAGATGAATCCAAAATTACAAATCTACTCCAGCTGTACATGTACAACCTGCTGACGACATCCTGTACGGACCTACTGCTATCCAAAAAAATCTTGTCGTACGATATCGAAGATATGTGATTGCATCCACTAAGACCCATGTACATACGTGATTGTCTCCACTAAAACCACGTACATGTACAGAAATACTTTCGTACAGCCCGCACCACACGTGCGGCTTCTTCCTTTCTACATCTATCTTCCACCCATGCGACCTTCACCTCAAATGTGTGATTTTCCTACCAAGAACAAAAAATAGAAGAGCCATAACCCTAGGCCAAATTTTCCAAAGTTGTAGAAATTCCCTTGCTAAAATCACCAAGCCTCCTAGCACAAGTGCTCACTCACTTATGCTAACTCCATAATGTCACATTGGGATGTCACAATCTCCTCCTCTCTTTTTATAGTAGTCTAATGTGAGTTTAGAATCCCTTAGATTACTCTAAGGAGACATCCACTAAAATCAACATTAAATTATAATATTTTATACCTTCTTGTGGGTGTGAAGCCCCTATATAAGCCCAAAAAGCCCATCATCAAACCCATGAATCCCCAACTCAAAATACAAGAGTGTTTTCACCGAAACCAAAGTGTAATTTGGTGCCAACGAAAATTCCCACATGCTTGACACCAAGGCCACTATTGGGAATAACTCCTGAAGCTACAAAACATCAATGTCATGATGCTCTAAATTTGTGCATTTTGCTTTGTTTCAACTTGGCGGATCATCATCATCTTCTAGATAAGTGTTGTCACTCTTGGTTTGAGTCGTACTATCGGGGGGCTTTGAAAGGTGTAGCGTGTCCATATCCCAATCCACACTCAACATTCTACATCCTTCCCAATTTCCATTGTTTCACTCATGGGTTGGTTGTCATATGTCACATAAAAGGTTCGTGCTTCATAGTCCCATGATGAGAGCCTCGCCTTAAAAGAGCTATAAGCTTGAGGTGAAAAGAAAATAATAAAAAAAGATAAAAAAAATTCAAAAGCTAAAAAAGGTGAAACAAAGAAAAAAGGCAAATAAGGGGTAGTAAGACACAGTGCAGAGGAAATGGTAACACAATGCATAAATTCTCCCTCATATTTCAAAATAAATTATGTGGATGAATATATTAGACAATCTCACATGGCTATGTAATGCAACTCATGAATTGACATGCCAAACCATAACATCTATCACTATACATGGTCCTTGATTGGTTTTCTTGAGAAGTATTTCTCTTCTTAGATGTTGACACATGTAATAGGATTTAATGATGCCCCCATGATACCTAAACTTAACAAATTGTATGAATTCTATGAGTTATTGTGAAGTTAGAAGATGATATTTAATGTGATTCACCTAATGACATCTACATTTGACATGACTCACTTTTTTATGTTGCATTGGATTTGTGTACATGCCTCGAGGTCGATGACTACTTTGGATCCCTTGGAATTTTCTTTGCATGATGTACCTTGCATGGAGCTCATTTTTTCTCTTATCCCCACTTACCTACAGGGGTTAGGGGGGTCATTTTTCATGGTTCATGGATGAGCAATTTGAGGGGAAGTTCTTCCTAGAGTTATGCCTTTATCTTGCTCAAGGAATTTTTCTTTGTTGCCTTGTTTTTCTAAGAGAATTCCTTCTTGACCTTCCTCTTAGTTGCTTGCTTGTCTTAGCTATTGAGAATTATAGCTAAAAAAAGAACTTCCACACATGTTTAGTGTGAACATGTGAGAATTAGTTGGAGATATTTTTGAAAGGTAATTCTATTTTGTAATTCACTTTAATTAAAAAGTAAAAGTCTTGTTTTTAGCAATGGAGTATACAAAGTGTATTTCATGCATGCATGACTTAGACTAGGAGTAATCTCATAAATAGATTAGGGTTTTGGTTTAAGATGAAACTATAAAGACAAGTCAATATAGAGAGTTCAAACGCACAAGGACACTTGAGTAGTGACGAGGTATAAATATGATTCCCAATTTGTTGGTGTCACTTTACACTCTTTCACTTAATTTGTTAACCTAAGGTTCAGTTCGTACTTATGATACACTCAGTGCAATATACACAGAAAGGGGGATTTTACCAAGCTATGTAAATTAACCAAAATAAATCAACTAAACTAAGTCATGCATAAATAAAAAAGGAAAGCATAGAAGATGGGGTCACAATGTCTTCAACTCCCAGCCTAGCTGGTGGTACCTCTTGGGGTAAGATCTCTAAACTCTCATAATCCTACTCCCTAGTGTGTTCACCTAGTGGGGTCATAAGCATAGTGATTTCGTATCACACATGTTTGAAGTAAGAGAAATTGTTTAACCTACTTTAACACACACTGGAAATAAAGTTATGCTTGATTAATTTTTTTTTTTTGTTTGTTTGTTAGTTTGTGCATGACATGTGGGACTAACCTGTGGCTAAGAAACCACGACTCAGGGGCATATAAGCCATCAAAATCACCCGGGGATCACACCCGGCCTGAGCCACACCAACCCTTAACATGGCTGAATTTTTTGTTCCCACAGGTTTCGAATCGGTGACTTTAACATCACAGAGTGCCTTAACAACACACTCCATCACCGACTGTCCTACACCTCGGGGACATGCTTGATTAAAATATTAAAAACTAAACTAATAGACCATTTATTTTCCAAATCCCAACTTTAACAATGATATCTCAAACATTTCTACATATAAGAGTGCACACCAAAATATAACATTTGATATTAATATAAATAAAGAGTGATAAGGAAATCAATGGTATTTAAGAAAATCCAAATCCTAGGATGCTTTATGCATCATTCCATAGCATATATATATATATATAATACAACACAAATCCATACCTGTGAGTGGGCCCTAGATTAGAGATAAGTATGTGCTTACAACTATTGAATCACCAATATAAGATTAGATTGACACTCCAAACATGAACATCAATATTTTGTTAAATCAGAAAACGACAAAGTCTTATAACAGAGCTCTCGGCTCACACACTATTTATCAAGCTCAACACTACCCTATGGACACTATCATATACATATATATATAGAATAAGAGGGAGCTTGATCGCTCCAAACATGGAGCGACATGCTCCTAATATTATGTAAATGAAGTTAAAACAGACTCAGATCCTATGCCCATTGATTTTCCCAATTGGACGGTGCTATGCGTTGGCCAATTAATATTTTGATTCCCTTCCATATTCCTCAGGTTATATGGTTAAATTGTTTGAACTGTTATATGCAAGTGTACCCATATTCTATTCCAGGAAACCTCACGTGCTTTAATGCTGAGTGAGCCCGCGGGTATGTGCTTGAAGGTACTTTATGCCATAAGTTTCTTTTCCATATATCTTCTTAAAATACCCCTTTTCTCTTGTAATTCTTCATATAACTTAAGGAAACCTGGAATGCCTGCACTTTGTAGACATTGTCAGCTTATTAGAAATCACACATATATACAATAATTCAAAATATCTTTTAAAAACACACACTTATTCTTAACTATAAAAGTAAATAAATATAATTATTTGGCAATTATATAATACCTTGAGAAAGATAAAATAATGTAAGATATGAGTCCGTATCAAGTGCAAGGAGGCAAACATGTATATATATAATGGGGTATAGGAGGAAAAAATGATATCAAAATGGGGGTTCATCATCTCCCCCTGCTGATTTGGTTACATGTCCTCATGCAACCTATTCTTCCTTTGTGATCCTTGCATGAACTGCCCCCCAATCATAAGCTAGTTTCCCAAACTCTCCTGTATGGTAGTAACCCAAGGTTCTATCCATCTGTAGCCATTTTGTTCTCTTTTCTTCTTCATCCCAAGTAATAGGTGCCTTATAAAACCGACCGAGACACTGGATGGTAGGAAAATGGAACCTCAAGCCAATCCATCTAGTGCCATACCTTATCAAGGAATTGGCATAGAATGAAGCCCTATTGAGGGATAAGCTAAAGTATGGATATCACACTGGATTCCTATCCTTCAGATACTTGTGGAGGGCTTCCCAAATATCATGAGATATCAGAAGTGCCTGTACTAAATGTGCCCTTGAAAATTCTAGAAAATATGTTATGAAATATCTTTGATGATGTCAAATGGTGACAACATCTTCTAGATCTCCCCTTAGCCTCTGTAAGTCATCTTTCAATATATGAGGTAGAGGGTACTCATCCCTGACTCTCAAGTTCGATTCTGCCTCTACTCTGGAATGGAACTCCATCTCTTTCTTCCATCAGATTATGCCAAGTATGAAGGATGTAAATGATCTCAGCTAGACATCTCCCACACCGGGATTTGGCTTCCAGCAGGAATTGTCTGGTAATATGAAGTTATGAAGGTAAAGCTCACACAACAAGTTATGGTCCTTCATATCAACAGAAAGGTAGATGGTGACAAAGTCCTAAGGTTCCTTTATTTCATGAGGTTTCCTTGTTGCCAACTGTTTTAACCTAAATGTTTTCCATCTATCATGCAGGAGGATGGGGTAGGCCCTTGGAGGACACTTGCAAAGGATTGCTTCGTTAGCCAACTCATAATCTTGCTGAACTAATCCTTGGGTATGCTCTAATTGATACTTATACTTTATGATCTTTGGTTCCCATTTCTGCTCCTGTGTTAAGTACATAGAGAACCAACTCTGCTTTAATTTCTCAATAACTTGTCGGTGAGTTTCCCTATTAATGATCCCAAGATCAAAAATCTTATCTTTATTTCTCCACCGGGGTAAATCTGGCTTTAGTTGCATAAAGGCATATGTGTTGGTGATGATGCCATCTAGGAAGGTGTTGATGATTAGCTATGCTTCCTTCACATGAACTTCTACACAATTTTCCACCCTCTATTATGAGACCTCTTCTCCCTCAACATCATCCATCAAAGTTTCTATATTTCCAAGTGACAATTTATGATACTTAAGCTTACTTTTCAACCTCCTATTTTGTAACATCAACCTTTTTTTTTGTTTGAGCAGATTTTGATAACTAGGGCTGTAGAATTTGAATGACTAGGGTTCTAGATGCCTCTTACCCTTTTTTACTTATTCCCTTGGTCTTTTGAACCTAGAGCAAAGTGTGGGAAAGGTGGAATAAGGTGGGAACAATGAGGTACCTTAGGTGTATAAGGGGATGATGAGGGGATTTCAAACCCCAACCAATTTTTCTATGAATCTAGATTTTGAATGGGCTCCACTTCTTTAGGTTCTGCTTCAAGATCTATGATAATGTCATCCTGTCCCTTTTCCTCCTCTGATTTTATAGCAAGCTGATCATTCTCTTCATTTTCCTCGGACCCTGTATCACTTTCAATGATAGAGGTTGTCCCCATAACTTTTCTAGACACCTTGGTGGATCTTTTGCATCCAATTGTTGTGGCCTCATCCTTCTGGATGGGTCTCTTCTTGGGTGGTAAAACTCTATCCTTTAGCTTAGTCACTGTCTATCCCATAAAGGTGCTCCATGGAACCCCCATTCTTTCTAATTCAACATTTATGATCATCACAATGAGTCTCTTATGATATAAGGTAGTCTTGTATTTCTGTTCTTTCTCATGAATTCAACCATTTTTTACAAGCTCTTGTGTAAATAATAGGGCATACTGAGTGGTTTTTCCCCTATCAGGTGCATAAGGATTCTTGTGTGATAATGATGGACTATTCTAAATCTTCCTTCACATGTAATAAACTTTGGTAAACAAAAGACAACCTCATCCCATGGAGGACATAATTCTTATCTATGTATCACTCTTTTTAAGTATGGGAGTGGGGATGGTTTCTTAAGAAACTGAGCCCAATTATCTGATGCAATCTTGAAATTATTATACCACCTTTCTCCCTGCATTAGTAGGCATGTAATTCTACTAATTGATTATTCAGAAACCACAATGGTTAGCCTTCTTACAGTGGCATGTATTACATCAAAATTCTATGCAAATTCTAAGGTAATTTCGTGGTCAGATCATTGGAATTGTTCAAGAAACCCTATCCACCCAACCTGCTCAAACATCCTCATGACTGCTGGGTTTTTCCTAATTTATTATGTGTTATCAGGCTTAGTTTAGTTCATTGACCCACTCATGATTGTAAATTTAAAGTTCTGAAAAAAGAAATTACATCTCTAGTTCTAGAACTTACCACAATGTTGGAGCTTGTCCTCTGTTTAAATGATCAGACTAAACTTCAAAAGGAGACCCCTTATTTTGTTTACAACTCGAATTTGACTCGACCTGACCTTGGCTTGAATGGTAGACTCTACCCGAGACTTCCTGGGAAAATAACTCTTTCTGACACCATTATTTTCCTTTGATTAACCTTGCTTTGTATTTATATTCTTATTGTGGCTAGCTTCGTATCCTCGGCCCTACTTGCCACCCCTTTTTATTTATATTAGGCCCGAACCTTTGTGTTGAAATTTTGATCTGTAACAACTCTGAATTCCCTTATGTTTCTGATGAGTAAGCTCGACCCTAAAATTTCATGCTACAATCCTTGACCTCGGCCTTACTTTGATACTTCAATTTGGTCTGAGAAATCCCTAGACACCATATCAGACTCTTGTGTCATCATTCAGGGTTTTTCTCTTTAAATTTTCCTCCCGACTTCTTCGAATATTTCGACCCCTGACCTTGCCTCTTGAGCTCAACTCCAATAGGGACAGACCCTGTCTTTATCTTGAATACTTAAGAATTCGTTCCACTGATGAACTTGTTATGGAGGTTGAACAAAACCAATGTCTACTGACACTTGTCCCTCGACTTAACTCGAAATGGATTTAGCCTGATTTTTTTCAATTGTTTTATGCTTGCTTAGATGTGCTGGGGAGTGGTCGAGATTTAAGCGGATTGTCCACCCTAGTTCCACTTCAAACTCAGATCCTTGATTCACCGTGTGAGATCTCATGGGGTGAGTGAATGCTCGTTTTGTTGGGAGATGGTTAACATGATGTGTATTGGGCTACCAAATGGTATGCAGGGCTAAGAGTATGAAATTCACCCTATGGGATACCAAATGGCATCTTCCAGCTAGGTGTCATCATAATTTGATTTGAATGATTTGGATTAGGGGTGGTTTAGAGTTATGATGGGTAGTTGAATGATTATTGGGTAAGGTTCTTAGTGGTGGTGATAGGGAGTGGTCATGAGTGTAGGGTAATGGTGTAGTAGGGGGTGAATGTTAATGTGTGGTAGTGTGAAGGGTGCTACAAAATGATTGTGTACATGGCTTATGACCCTATAATATGCCTCCTAGCATGGTCATTATGTGTGATAGGTTATGGAGCCGATGTATGATTCTCATGTAGAGTAGTGGTGCTATGTAGCATAACTTTCAATAAAATGACTAGCATATGATTTTCATTATGTAGAATATGTAATTTGATACAAAGTTATTGCTATTATGCAACACCTGTATCTTTTAAGAGTTCAAATATTATCCGTAGCAAATATTTCATAGGTGCACTTGGATAGATAAAGTGATAATGCAAGGTTATTCATAAAGCAATGGCCTTAACACTCATGATAGTTAAGAACATGACGATCTTAGTTAAGAGGATGATATTATTAGTTGCAAAATATCTCGTTAATCCCTAATTACATAAGAAAAAGGTGGTTTAAAAAATAACCTAAATTAATTGTAGGAGAACGTGTGAGCAATTGTTTTGCTTGATTTTGATGTGGCATGATTGATCTTTAAATGGCAATCTCTGAGTCAACTGTGTTTTGATTATTGGCAGTGTCAGATCTCCTTGTGATCATGCAAAACCATAACCCAAGAAACTGGTGCACCATGATTATAAATGAAACATTGTAAGATTTATTAATATTTCTGAATGATGCTAAGGGAAAAAATTAGATGACTGAAAATGTAATCATGAGATTTGTCATTGGACAATATTTATTATTATATTTTTTCTTTTTTCTTATTTTCCTTTTTTCCTTTTTTCTCAAACTCTGACCTTAGAGCATATGGAAATCTATTGGCCTAGTCCTTGTGATGTTGTTGAACTATCTTAGTCAACATGGCATCTAGCAATATGTTTGTGACTTCCACATGTCCGTTTGCTTGAGGGTGGTATGGGGTAGACATCCAATGCTTGATCTTGAATTGCTTGGTGACAGATTAGATGAGTCGAAAAGTGAACTGGGTCCCTTGGCCAGTGACGATTTCTCGAGGAACCCCATAACGGATGAAAATATCTTCATATATGAAGTTGGCCCGTGCTTCCTTTGTAGCATTTGCAAGTGCTTTGTCTTCGACCTATTTAGTTACATAGTCATTGCACACCAGGATGTACACCTTCCACTTTGATGGTGGGTTAATGGGTCTCACGAAGTCAAGGGCCCACTTTTCAAAGAGATCTGTCTGAATATGAGGCTGGAGTGACATCTCATATGATTTCACAGGTCGTCCTTGTTATCCCCCATTTCTAGGGATAATTAAGGAGATGACATCTTGAGGCCCATACGTTGCAGACATCAAGTACCAAGAGGCATCCCAACACGCAGAGCCCTTCATTCACCACACATCACCATTTGATCGATGACAACAACATTTGCCACACCTAGCTTGGATCACAGAGGACAACATGTATTGCTCCATGAGGTAACAATTCCGGTATTGTGGTAAGTGTCAATTTAATATATGAATAATTTGAACATGTTGCAAAGGATCCTTTCTTGTTTTTGAAAACATTTACTTGGGAATTATGATTTTTTCCCTATTTCACCTTGGTGAGTATCATGGTTTCGTAGTAAGTGGCCATCCTTGGGGAAAGGGTTGCTATTATGGGATCTCCCTGAAGGGTCATCGTACCATTCCCGCTCATACTTGCCACCTTCCACCACTTTTTCCTTTCTGTCTCCCAACCTTTTAGGTTTTCAGGCTTATTGACCCAAGAAGGGCATGTACCTCATTTCATGGGAAGAAGGGGTCATTAGGCTCATAGGTGCCCTAGCAAGAACATCATACAATAAAGGCTCACCCTGGGATCCTAACAGAAATGGAACACTTCTCAAAAAATAAAAGTAAGCGACCCATAAAATAAATAATTAATCAATTTCTTAAACTTTCCAAGGTAGAGAATTTGTGGGCTATGCATTTCCTTTTTAGTTCCCCTTATTGAATTCAAATTGGAAAGACATGCAAACCAAGGTAGAGCGTATGTGGGCTATGGATTTCCTTTTTATTGCCTCTTATTTTCTTCAACTTGGTGACACATGAAAAGTAAATGGATAATAAAGGGATTGGAAAAAATATGCCTTAAAAACAAAAAGAGAAAAGAGATGTGGCTATCCCTCAACAAAGATGCCCATAAATGAGACAATACGAGCCCTTGTATGTCATGAAACATCATACCTAGAAGTCTAATCCCATCCACCTCAAATTCACTACATGACTTAGAGAGGTTTCTCCTTGGTAACATCCCCTACTTGAGGAGTTGGTTTACCCAATAGGGCACTATGACACCCCTCCCATATCTAAATTTGGCAAGTTGTATAAGGTCTTTGAGAATTTTTTTATTTTGAAAAGGGGGGATTTGATGCACATGTTCATGTAGTTATTTTATTATATATGGATTACTTGGCATGATATTGTGACTTGTGGACATGTTATCCCCATTTCATGGATAACTAAGGAGATTATGTCTCGAGGCCCTCAGGTTGTAGATATGGAGTGTCGAGAGGCTACATTTCCAACAATATCCTTTTTCACAGATGGAGACCCTCCTCACCACCACAGATGGTCGCAGATTTCCAGATGGCATTCACCACATCAGTTGGATTCCAGAAGATAGTGGGCCTTGCTCCATGAGGTACAAGTCAATATTATGGTAAGCATCATTTAAATATTTAAGCCATTATCTGAACACCACGATAGGGAAGTGACCTTCAACCTTTCCTTAAAATTATGAAAGAATTAAAGAGTGCTAAATAATGGGCTTGGAAAAAGTGCATTGCGGACAGAGGTACCACACACCCTCTACAAAGGCACCCATGAATGAGACACTATGACCTCTTGTATTTCATAAGCCCTATGCCCATTGAGTCTTGAACCCAACCACCTCAGCCACTTTACATGGCTTAGAGAGGGATCTCTTGGAAACTCTCCTTGAATTAGGGAAAGATCTACCCAATAGGACCCCTCTTCAACCCTCCCATATTCAATCTTGACAAGTCGCATAATGTCTTTGAGAAATTAATTGTTTGATATAGTGATCTTTGATGCACATGCTTAGGTGGCTCATTTATTGATTGAATTCACTTATCATAATGTTATGACTTGAGATCCTTGGAGGGAATGCTTATTTGTCTTTGCAAGATCTAGTTGGTGGACAATTTAGGAAGAACAAGCCTAGCTTGGTATTCCATGGGGCTTGAAGCCCACAGGTGGATGCCAAGGGCCCGCATGCTGGATGGGAAAGATCAAACTTGAAAGGCCTTAAAGCCCTAACCCCCACAGGCAAAACATTTTTCCTAGGAGAGGAAAAATATCACATCTAAAGGCATGACGTTACCTAGGGGGGTTAGGGCTTGGTGGTGAGCTGACATGCATTGGCACACAAATGTTTTGAAGGAATCGCGAAGGAAGTGGTCTTGATGCTTGACATATGGATTTGGGAAGCCTCTCCACTCTCCTACATCACCAACGACCTCTTCTTAGTGCCAAAACGTCCCCTAAAGGGGTGACACCCTTCTAGATTAGGGTTTACTTATGTGCAAAAGTGAATTTTAAATGAATTACTTTGTTAAGGGGGAAATATTAGGGTTGTTGACCCCTAGTCTTGTGGTTTACCCCTAAATATATGGACAAGTCACCTTGGTGACATTTTGTATAAATAAGATATCATAAGATCTCCTTTTCATATAGCTCTCCCTCTTGTGAGAAGTATTGGTCTAAAATTTTCTCTACACTTGGAGTATTTTGCCTCTTGTGCTATGGAATAATGATTTTTGGTTATGCTTTGATGTTGATGATGGTACACTATCTCTAGGAGGTCATTCTCTTTCTTTTGTGGAGGTTTGCTTTGGCATGCTAATGCTTTTTCTTGAATGAAATGGTATATTTTATTTGTTATTATCATTTTTAATTCAAGATAAGGTTGTTTGGGTCAAGGCTAGATAGGGAGTATAAGGATATACACCCCTATCCTAGTTTCCACCATAATTGTTAAGCTTTTAAAGTTATTTTGCAAGGGTTTAGTTGATGAAATAAGAGGATTTACACCCCTCATCTTCAAACCCTAGCTAGGCTACTTGCCTTGGGAACTAATAGGGTTTATACCCCCAAGGATTCAATAACCCTATATTTTTCTTTTTGACCCCATTAACCCATAACTAAAGGCACTAGTCTTGCATTGGAGAAACAAAAGATTGCATTGAGAAACATGATTTGTTGTCATTTTTACTTCTTGCAACTTGGATTGTGTTCCTTGTGCCTTGGGCACTTCATAGCCACTAGGGTATCCTCATAAAGGGGATACTTATTGCTGTCATTATAAAATTTCATATTCAGCCATTAGGGATGTAGAAACCCTAAATCATTTATTTAATAACTCCCTAATCAATCATTGAAATTCACTCAAAATTTGCATACTTATTCTTCTTGGTCTAGTGCATTTATTGACAAAGTTTGGAGGGTTTTCAGTGGCTGGCTTTATTTCTGTAATACATTGAATGTTACATCCATAAGTCTGATATAGTTTTCTGCAGACAAGTGTTTACAACAACCTTATCTTTTCATGCTAGAATATTGGTTTTTCATCTTGAGTTTAGCTAGCCATTAACCAATCTTTCTCTTGTATCTCCTACTTGATCTCTAGTATTTATTGAGAAGATTATAGTACCATATTATTGCTGATATATACTATTATCTATTACTGAAAATTAGGGACAATAAGATTAACTTGCTGATCCAACTAACATACATCATTGCAAAGTGGTTTTTCTTGTGTCTTGGACAGATGTTTCACCATTTACAAGTTACTCAACTTACTTGGAAACCCTTGGAACTTCCCAAGACTTCATTCCAACCCTTTCACATTATCTATATTTGACCTCTAGGGACTTCATCTCCATCATCCTCCATCTTCATCTCATTCCCCCTAGGGTCATTGGGATTCCCCCCTTGAGGTGACTACCTCATCTATAAAGTGACAATGACACATGCCTAAGGTGACAGTGGGTAGGTGACCTCTTAGTTGTTGAGATTTAGTGGTTGGGTTGGTATTTTCCTAACCTAAAACTTATGCGATAACATTTTGCGCCATTTCCATGGAGGATTTTGAATCCTCTTCGGAACCCTAACGACACTTTGGCAAGCTATCCCAAAGACTTTCCCTTACCTTGCCTGATGACTCCACCCAAGGGACGTTCCATTTCCACCTTTCTTTTTGATCTTGCACTAAAGATCACTTGGTGACTGCACCATGGGATACAATTGAAAGGGGCATTACCAGACCCAAAAGAAAGAACCTCCCAAGGGTTGTAAGACCTTACCCAAAAATTATAAAACCCCTACTTTTTCCGCTCCTCATGGTTGTCCATATACTTCTCCTAGCCCTCAATCCTCACCTACTACCCATACCCACCTCGCCAAGCGTTACATGGTACCTGCAGGCCAAAGAGGCACACAAAGCTTTGGACATAACAAAGATCCTTGGATCCCCTCATAAACTAACGCAGGAGCATCGCTCCAACTCAACAAATGCGCTAGCACACAAACACACAATGGAGGAAGGGAGAGGCATTAAACCTCCCATTTTTTAAATTTGAAATAATCCTATATGAGTTTTCATGTTGTAAGGCTGTAAATGTCGGGCCATGCCTTTGTACAGGTAGTGGTTGGATTTCCTTAAAGGGTTTCTTGTAGCAGGCCCAGATGATAGTCAGGTTTGGGTAAACATTTATGAACCTTCAATGTAATAGATGAGGTTAGGTGAGAGAGGACGAGCTCGCACAGCCCCTCTTTTGTAAGGAGATCTTGTATCGGATTTCAAAAAAAGGCTAAGAATGATAGATAGGTCTGGGTAGAGAGGCCTTAGGAGGTAGAATAGTTCTGAGAGAGAGAGCTTGAGAGAACTGGGAATTTGTTACAGTCCAATTTTTGTAAATCATCTGTATAGACACACAGAGATAATAGAAAAGCATTTTTTCCTGCATACAATGTGTTTATGTATTTGTGTTCATTGTTATGTCTTTATGCATTTTTATGATTTGAATGCTTAATTGGTGAAGTATTGCATGAGTTTCAATTGTTTCTCGTCTTTGAGTTTCTGAGTGCAAGGAATGCACACAGTCCACAAAGAGTGCGTTGACAAAGGTTTAACCTCAAGGGAAAGCTCAGGAGGGATGTCGTTGAACCTTCATCAGAAGAAGTGCAAGGAGTGCATGGGAAGAACTCTTTATCCAGTTCAGAGAGAACCAGAGTTACTGAGGATTCTGTAGAGCTCTGCCAGGTGGGGATTGAGCCGGTGAAAGTGTGCACAGAAGAACTCTATGTTGAGTTCAGTAAGAAACAAAGTTACTGAATACTCAGTGAGAAAAATCTCTGTAAGGAGTGCATCGAGAAAAAGAACGCTAGGAGGGTGAGAAGTATTTCTTGTTCAAGAAATCCTTCAGATTCTGAGCTTGATGAAATCCAGAGAACACAAGGTGTGCATGGGATATCGAAACCTTCAAGGACAACAAGCTCAGAAGGAATAACACAAGAAGTGCCTATGATACGGGATTATTCTAAGCCCACAAGCTTAGAAGAGATAACGCTTTCGGAACTGTAAGCGAGACCCAAAGGAGTCGGGTTCACAAGAGGAAGTTCAAAGGCCGAGACCTTTCGAACATTGACAAAATATTCTAATTCGAAGAAGGTCTAAAGCTCAGGTGGAGGAGCAATAGAAACCATCTGATCGGTTGTGGAGAATAAGCTGGACCATTAGATCTACATCCAGGCAGAGGAGGAACCAACGTAGAAGAACACCAGGTGGGCGAGAAGCATTTTCTTTTAAAAAATCCTTCGAACTGAGTTATTTGAAATCCCAAGAATGCAAGGTATGCATGGGAGATCGAAATCATTTCAAGGATAGAAGCTCAGAAGAGATAACACTTTTCACAAGTGTTGACGAGATTCCAGAGACAGATTCGTCGGGAGAACAAAGGTTTGGAACCTTTGAAAGCGGGTAAATCTTCCAGGTGTAGAGATATCAGAAGCTCATGAGGAAGAACGACCGTGATCATTGGATCAGAGGGAATGATATCGACAGTCGTCAGATCAGAAGGAAGTGCCCGAGCTTTAGCACTTCGCACACAGAGGAGAGAGAAGCTATCGGAGTTGAAACTTGATATTCCCGAAGTCCGGAACCCTGGAATAAAATCTTGACCATCCGATCAACGGAATAGATCTAAGTCATTAGATCATTGGGAGAAAAGAACAAGCGTCAGATCACTAGGAGGAATCACAATCGTTGGTTGTTGTAAGTTGAGGAGGGAGAGCGGATTTAAACTTGAGATTCCTGAAGTCCGGAGTCCCGGAACGCCGAGGTGGAATCTGAACTATTCAATTGATCAAGCATGAGCCGTCAGATATCACGAGCACATAAAGAGTTAAGTTTGAGACTTGAAACTCCCGGAGCACGGAGAGTTGAAGAGTCGGGGCATATTTGGAATGTTGAAGCCATGAAAGGTACATGTCAACAACTCAGAATATCTGGAGGAAGGCGAAAGTTGAGACTTGAAAAATGCGAAGCACGAAGAGTCGTGAGTCGTTGATTTGTGAGGAGACACTTGTCAACAGATATTGTACTCCGAGAAAAAGGTGAAGTGAGTTTTCAATTTGAGAATTGAAATCGTCGGAGCGCGGAGACCCGAAGTCCCGGAAAAACATCTGAACCGTTGGATTTGGAAGAGAGACATGGCACAAATCTGTTAACTCCGGGTAAACTCCCAAAATAATCCTCAATCATTGGATCGAGAGGGACATGTGTCAATGGATCTTAGACTCCGAGTAAAATTCATTGGGAGAAAGAGGTTTGAGAGTTGAGATCTCAGAAGTCCAGAGCCCCAGGGGAAATCTCAACCGTCGATCGAGAAGGGGTCGTTGGACCGTTGATCTAGTTTGAAAGGTCAAACACCCAGGTGAAGGCAAGGCCGTTGATTTACGAGATAGGTGTCCATAGATCGCCAACTCCAGAGAAGTGAAGTATGGAAGGAAGTTGAGTTTGAGATTTCAAACTCTCTGAGTCTGGAATTGCGAAGACAGCGTCAACCGTCGATTCAGAGGAAGTAGATCTGGTCCGTAAATAAGAAGGGCATAGATTTGAAATGTTGATTTGAACGCTATCATCAAGATCGTGAGATCGAAGATCCCGTGTCATTGCGGGGACAAAAGTTACGAGGAGGTTAAGGAATCGAAGGCGGGCCCCAATTTGAACCGTGGTTTCACCAAGGGGACGTGTGGAGGTTGTAGAAGCATTGCGGGCCCAAAATTGGTTTAACTACAAACCGCTTATGACCGCGCCCACAATCACGTGGTCATATCCCRAAGTCATATCAAGTGAGGGCTTATCCGAAAGGGAGCTAATGCCGACATTCTGAGTTTTCGCACAGAGCGAAAGGGGAAGGTYGCAGGTTGCTGTCAGATCTGCACCAAGAAGCCGAGGGGGCMTGTGTTTAGATACAGAAGGAGACCTTTAGGGTTCCAGAGAGTCATTTGACTCAAGAATCGAAGATCCAAGACCGGGAGGTCGCGCAGCCCTACRGGGGAGTAGGGGGGCTGCATCAGGTGGTATCAGAGCCWTTTTTGCAAAATTTATTTCTGTAGGTCAAGGAGAGAAGACATTAAATAMGATATAGTCTGATACCATAAGGTGGTATCAGAGCACATAATTTATTTCTGTAGGAAACRAAGGTAATAAGAAAACTAAGCCTTGCTTACAAACAACAGACAAAGGAGAGACGGTGAAAGGAGATGACATGATAACATCAGGTGGTATCATAAACAAGAGTTTTCCTATAGACAACAGGTGAAAGGAGGGAAGAGTACTRATGCTCTGTAAGAATGTTGTTGCATGGACGCAAMAACAAAACTTTAAACAACTGGGTGAGCTGTAAGAGAATATCGGGATGCTCGCAGATGTAGAGTAATCCATAGAAGGTAGAAGGTGGAAATGGCTATTGAAGGCCATGAGCGTGGTCGAAGAGGAGACCACAAGAAAAAGAATAATCCAGATATGGATCTGGAGCTCGATCAAGTAAGAGCAAGGATGGAGAAGATGACAGTAAAAATGCAGCAGGATGCAAGAGCGCATTGGGTGTATGAGTGGCCAATGAAGAAGAAGGTGAAGTGGCCAGTCAAGGGATTGTTGGCCAGAGGACAACAACAGTTGTTAAAGAGGTGGCCGAGGTATGTCGAAAGCCTCAGAGATAAAGAGGAACTGATTCAGATCTATGAACCAGAGACTGGGAGAAATCTCAACGATGAGGAGGAGAAGAGGTCAGATGAAGATCTCGTAAACTTCCAAGTGGACAAAAATGGACTTTCGAGTTGCCAGGTGGGCAATGGAAAGAGACCAGGTGGAGGTCTTGTATATTGCCAGGGGAGCAGTGCCGAAAGTTCTGATTTCCAAGTGGGAAACGAGATGGGATCGATTGATCTCATAGACTGCCAGGTGGGTAGAAGAGAAGTCCCAAATTGGCAGGTGGGCAGGGGGAAGGAGATGAGACTGTCTGAAAGTCTCGAGAGCTCAGAAGTGAGTTCATGTCAGCGAGGAGTGATGATAGGAGAATATTCATGTGGGTTTGCAGACCATGTGAATGAAGACAATGAGGAGTTAAATACTTCCATCACAAAGAAGGAGGATAAGAGGAGCATTCTGATTATTGGAGGGATCAAGATATTCCTACCAAACAACCAAGTAGAGGCCAACACACATGATGAAAGTGCAGTAGAAGAAGAAAGACAACCAACATAAATTGTCGAAGAGGAAGAAATGGAGCAGACACTGATGTCTACCCCAGCAGAAGGAGATGAGCATTCATCATAATGGCTCGAAATTTTTATCCAGGAGGCTAAACAAGAGATGACTACAATACTAGAG
Source organism: Picea engelmannii (assembly GCA_009831015.1). NCBI lineage: Eukaryota > Viridiplantae > Streptophyta > Pinopsida > Pinales > Pinaceae > Picea > Picea engelmannii. Next base: position 146,401 of record ML790823.1, on the reverse strand, counting down.
CCTGCAGAAGAAGAGGAAGCAAACATCATGGATTTTGTTGATCTGTATGAAGAACTAGAAGCCCTAGATCGAAGGGTAATGGTGCAAATATTTCACATTCAACAGGTCAAGTTAGAAGCATATAGAGGAGAATACCAACCAGAGGAACGATTGGAGGAAATTGGAGATATGCCAACACAAGAAGAGTTGGCAGAAAAAGCAAATATGTCAGAAGAGGAAGTCGAGCAACAACTTGATGATGAGACTGCAGAATTGAATTATGTAGTAGAGTGGAAACTTGATGCGACAAGGGGAGATAAAGACATCATGGGAGATCGAGTAGATCTGCCCACTGATAAGAAGGAAGAGTTGCAGCTGAGAAGACTACAAAAGAAGAGCCATCCACTGGAGCAGCTAGACAGGGTGATAGAAGAGATCAGGAAGCTGATGTTGAGGTTAGCAGAAGCAGTCAACAAAGAGGAGTTGAGCAGAGGAGAGCCTACGATAACAACAGGGAAGAAACAAAAGAGGAAAAAGAAGCAACATCAGTAGCAACATAGCTGGAGAGGAGCAAGAGGACAACTCCATAAGAGAATTTGGGATCCAGGGGGATTTCAACACTAGAGAAGAGGAGCTCATGTTTTTCCTAGCAGGGGAGTATGATGCAGAAGCATCGCTCCACCTCAGAAAATGCGCCAGCACGCCAACACACAAACACGCAATGGAGGAAGGGAGAGACATTAAACCTCCCATTTTTTAAATTTGAAATAATCATATACAGATTTTCATGTTGTAAGGTTGTAAATGCCGGGCCATGCCTTTGTACAGGTAGTAGTTGGATTTCCTTAAAGGGTTGCTTGTAGCAAGCCCAGATCATAGTCAAGTCTGGGTAAACATTTATGAACCTTCATTGTAATAGATGAGGTTAGGTGAGAGAGGATGAGCTCGCAGAGCCCCTCTTTTGTATGGAGATCTTGTATCAGATTTCAAAAAAAAGGCAGAGAATGATAGAGAGGTCTGGGTAGAGAGGCCTTAGGAGGTAGAATAGTTCTAAGAGAGAGAGAGAGAGCTTGAGAGAACAGGGAATTTGTTACAGTCCAGTTTTTGTAAATCATCTGTATAGACACACATATATAATAGAAAAACAATTTTTCTTTCATATAGTGTGTTTATGTATTTGTGTTCATTGTTATGTCTTTATGCATTTTTATGATTTGAATGCTTAACTGGTGAAGTATTGCATGAGTTTCAATTGTTTCTCATCTTTGAGTTTCCAAGTGCAAGGAATGCACACAGTCCACAAAGAGTGCGTTGACAGAGGTTTAACCTCAAGGGAAAGCTCAAGAGGGATACCATTGAAATTTCATCAGAAGAAGTGAAAGGAGTGCACGGGAAGAACTCTTTATTGAGTTCAGAGAGAACCAGAGTTACTGAGGACTCTGTAGAGCTCTTCCAGGTGGGCATTGAGCCGGTGCAAGTGTGCACAGAAGAACTCCGTTTTGAGTTCAGTAAGAAACAAAGTTACTGAATACTCTGTGAGAAAAAGCTCTGCAAGGAGTGCATCGAGCAGAAGAACGCCAGGAGGGTGAGAAGTATTTATTGTTCAAGAAATCCTTCAGATTCTGAGCTTGATGAAATACCGAGAATGAAAGGTGTGCGTGGGAGATCGAAACCTTTGAGGAGAACAAGCTCAGAAGGAATAATGCAAGAAGTGCATATGAGACGAGATTATTTTAAGCCCACAAGCTCATAAGAGATAATGCTTTCGAAAGCGTAAGCGAGACCCAAAGGATTCGGGTTCACAGGAGGAAGTTCAAAGGCCGAGACCTTTCAAACATTTACAAAATCTTCTAATTCGAAGAAGATCTAAAGCACAGGAGGAGGAGCAATAGAAACCATCTGATCGATTGTGGAGAAGAAGCTGGACCTTTAGATATATGTCTAGGCAGAGGAGGAACCAACGCAGAAGAATTCCATGTGGGCGAGAAGCATTTTCTTTTCAAGAAAATCCTTCGAACTGAGTTATTTGAAATCCTGAGAATGCAAGGTGTGTGTGGGAGATCGAAATCCTTTCAAGGATAGAAGCTCAAAAGAAATAACACTTTTCACAAGTGTTGATGAGATTCCAGAGATGAATTTTTCGGGAGAACAAAGGTTTGGAACCTTTGAAAGCGGGTAAATCTTCCTGGCGGAGAGATATCAAAAGCTCATGAGGAAGAATGACCGTGATCGTTGGATCACAAGGAAGGAGATCGACAATCGTCAGATCATGAGGAAGTGCCTGAGCCTTAACACTTCATGCACATAGGAGAGAGAAGCTATCGGAGTTGAAACTTGAGAGTCCCAAAGTCCAGAACCCCATAATAGAATCTCGACCATCTGATCAATGAGATAGATCTGAGTCGTCAGATCATTGGGAGTGAAAACCAAGCGTCAGATCACCAGGAGGAATCACAACCGTTGGTTGCTATAAGATCAGGAGGGAGAGCGTCTTGAAACTTGAGATTCCTGAAGTCCGGAGTCCCGGAATGCCGAGATGGAATCTCATCTATTTGATTGATCAAGCCTGAGTCGTTAGATATCGTGAGCGCATAAAGAGTCAAGTTTGAGACTTGAAACTCCTGAAGCGCAGAGAGTTGGGGCATATCTAGACAGTTGAAGCCAAGAAAGGTACGTGTCAACAACTCAGAAGATCTGGAGGAAGGCGAAAGTTGAGACTTGAAACACGCGAAGCGCAGAGAGCCAAAGATCCGTGATTCGTTGATCTGTGAGGAGACATTTGTCAACAAATATCATACTATAGGAAAAAGATGAAGTGAGTTTTCAGTTTGAGAATTGAAATCGCCAGAGCATGGAGACCCGAAGTCCGGGAAGAAGATCTAGACCGTTGGATTCGAAAGAGAGACGTGGTGCAAATCTGTTAACTCCGGGTAAACTCCCAAAGTAATCCTCGATCATTGGATCGGGAGGGAAATGCATCAGTGGATCTTAGACTCCATGTAAAAGTCATTGGGAGAAAAAGGTTTGAGAGTTGAGATCTCAGAAGTCTTGAGCACTAGAGGAAATATCGATCGTTGATTGAGAAGGGGCTGTTGGACTGTTGATCTAGTTTGAAAGGTCAAACACCCAGGTGAAGGCAGGGTCGTTGATTTACGGGACAAGTGTCCATAGATTGCCAACTCTAGAGAAGTGAAGTACGAAAGGAATCTGAGTTTGAGAATTCAAACTCCCGGAGTCCGTAATTGTGATGAGAGCCTCGACCGTTGATTCAGAGGAAGTAGATCTAGTCCGTTGATAAGAAGGGCGCAGATTTGAAGCGTTGATTTGGACACTATCGTCAAGATCGTGAGATCGATGATCCCGTGTCATTGCGGGGAAAGAAGTTGCGAGGAGGTTAAGGAATCAAAGGCGGGCCGCAATTTGAAATGTGGTTTCTCCAAGGGGACGCGTGGAGGTCGTAGAAGCATTGCGGGCCCAAAATTGGTTTAAATCCAAACCACTTATGACCGTGCCCGCAATCACGTGGTCATAGCCCCAAGTCATATTAAGTGAGAGCTTATCCGAAAGGGAGCTAACGCCGACATTCTGAGTTTTCGCACAGAGCGAAAGAGGAAGGTCACAGGTTGCTGTCAGACCTGCACCAAGAAGCTGAGGGGGCCTGTGTTTAGATACAGAAGGATACCTTTAGGGTTCCAGAGAGTCTTTCGACTCGATAATCGAAGATCCAAGATCAGGAGGTCGTGCAGCCCTACGGGGGAGTAGGGGGGCTGCATCATAAACTCCCAAAGGACTTCAAAGAGTCGCTACCCATATTTTCAAGAGAATATATCACTACACCTGAAGATCACTTGTACCTTTTCCTACGTAGTCTAGAACCTTGTGACCAACATGCAGATATCTTGATGAAAATTTTCTCTTACACCTTTGTTGGAAGGGCCAAGGATTGGTTTTATGGAATTTCCCCAAGAACAATCACAAATTGGAACCTCTTTCAAGAGCTTTTCACCAAAAGATTTGGAAAAAATAGAGATTACCAATCCTTGTATAATTAACTCCACAGTTGCAAAATAAAGTCAGGGGAGAAAATAAAGGATTTCAATGATAGGTTTAACACTCTTGTAAAATGTTTCCCTCAAGAGTTAATACCTTCTAAAGCTACCATTATCAAGTCTTATATATCAACTATGAAATATCCATACGAGGTTTTGATTGGTAGACTCCATACCACTTTGTTCGAGGCTCAAGAGAGAGCATGTGAAATAGAAGAAAACTTAGCATCCTCTCTCTTGCAAGAAGAAGAGTGCCTTAAAGAGACTCTTCAAATTAATCATATTGATGAATTTGTATCACCAAACTTTCCCTCAGAGGTCAGAACTTACCTACAAGAGGAATGGGAAAAAGAAGCTGAAAGGGAAGCTTGTCTCATGATCAATATTTTCGAAGAAGAAAGAGAGGTAACGTTAGAAAAAATCACCTTTCCCACCGAGTAATATATTGGACTTTGAAAATACGCAAGAAGCAGAACAAGCTGAAGAAAAATTGTTGCGATACTTTCGACAAGTTTTTGTGAAACCTCTCAAAGAAACGAAAGTTAAAGTCATCAAAGGTGAAGAGAAAGTTTCTTCCCCAAATAAGACCAAAGTTGAAAGTATTGTGGGTCATATCGACACAAACCATCAGGTTCTAGAAGAAGGAATAAAAAAACCTTTATTTTGGAAAACTTCCTTATCATTGATTAAGAAAAAAGGGAAGGAGCTCGGGGCCTGGATTTTGACGGTGCACACTCAAGCACAGGCTTGGGTGCGGGGATAGTCTTAATATCAAAAGATAATGAAACTACTCTTTTCACATACAGACTCGAGTTCAACTGCACAAAAAACATTTATGAGTACGAAGCCCTTTTCCTAAGCGTTAACCTGGCCATCGATATGAACATTAAGAACCCGCATATAAAGGGTGATTTCGACCTAATTGTTTCACATGTCAATAAGAAATTCGCTTCGAAAAACCCAAGGTTGAAACAATATAGGGATTTCGTTTGGGATGCCATAAATAAATTTGACAACTTTTCCATTGAGGCCATCCCTAGGGAAGATAATCACTTGGCAGACGACCTTGCCGTTTCTGCTTCAAACTTACAACTTTTCAAAGAAATCGGCCTCTACAAGGTAGAGGTAAATTTCAGACCCTCGTTACATGACAAATTAGAACATTGGGAAGTTTTTTATGATGACAATCAACTTCTTTGTTTTCTCCAAAATGAGGGAGAGTTCTCTGAAGCTCAAATAAACCTGTTGGTTGAGAGAGGAAATATTGAGATCATCGATGTGGTTGACAGACCCCTACCCAAAGGTCTTGTTCATTTAGAGAATCGTTTTGACCGAAATGATATGTATAAAGGGAAACCTTCGAACAAAATTAGTGATGAGATTGTTGAATTCAACTTTGGAACCGAAGAATCCTCGAAATTAATTAAATTTGGCAAAGGAACAACGACTGATGAAAGGGAAAAGTTGATTTCACTTATAAGATAATTCAAATATGTTTTTGCTTGGTATTACGAAAATCTAAAGGCCTACTGGGAAGACATCATACAACATGCCATTCCCCTCATTGATGGTACAAATCCCTTTAGAAAAAAACTCAGGAAGTTGAACCCAAAGGTTGCCCCACATGTACAAAAGGAGTTACGAAAGATTGTTGAGGTAGGAATAATCGAGCCTATCATATATTCATCATGGGTATCTAATCCAGTTATTGTAAGGAAGAAGAATAGTGAGATTAGAATATGTGTAGATTTCAGAAATTTAAACCAAGCTTCGCTTAAGAATAATTATCCTCTACCAAACATGGAATGCCTTTTTCAAAGAGTCATAGGTGCAGAGATGATGTCCATGCTTGACGGTTTCGTAGGATATAATCAATTTTTAGTAAAGAAGGATGATCAACTAAAAACTGCTTTTACTACCCCTTGGGGAACCTACAAGTATTTGAGGATGCCCTTTGGACTCACAAATGCAGGGGCTACTTTTCAACGCTCTATGGACTATTCTTTCAGAGATCTAATTGGAAAAATTGTAGAGATATATCAGGATGATCTGACTGCCATCTCTAAAAAGAGGGAACAACGTGTCCAACACCTAAGAACTATCTTCCAGAGATGTATGAAGTATGGCATTTCTCTCAACCATAAGAAATCAATTTTTGGTGTTGACAAGGGTAAGTTACTGGGCCACATCATTTATAAAGATGGGATCATGATAGATCCTGCCAGAGTTGAAGCCATCAAAAGAATCCCTCTCCCGAAAGACAAGAAATCCTTGCAATCCTTCTTTGGTCAGATTAACTTTATCAGGAGATTCATTCCAAACTTCATCGAAATTGTTAAACCCCTTAATAAAGTACTAAAGAAGGATACCCGTTTTGAATGGGAAAGTGAAGGTGAGATGTCCTTTCAACTCATCAAAGAGGCAATAACTGTCGCACTAGTCTTGGTTAGCCTAAATTTTTCCAAGGACTTCATCATTTTTTCTTTTGCTTCAAAAGACATCATTGCATGGGTATTGTTGCAAAAGAATGGTCAAGGGGATGAACAACTGATCGCTTTCATGAGAAAAAATATTAGAGATTTAGAACTGAATTACACCATTATGGAAAAACAATCTTACGCTCTAGTATGGAAAAAAAATCTTACGCTCTAGTCAAGTCTCTCAAGCACTTTCGAAGTTATGTGGGATACAACAAGATCAAATCCTTTGTCCCTTACCCCTCTATGAAGGAAGTTTTGTCACAACAAGATTGACTTGGATCAAGAGTGTTGGGATAAATATATGCACTAATTTACCAACATTAAATTTATCAACCTGGGCTCATAGGCTTCGAGGTGAAACCAAAATATGTGTAAGATTGGAGCCTAGTCTAGCCTAATCTAAAGCCGACAAACACACTTCAAAATGAATGAAAGAAGAACTAGAAGTAAAATCAAAGTGCAGAAATAAAAAGGAAATTTAAACTACAGGAAAACTATCTAAACAATTCTTGAATTAAAATGCTCTTATGCTCGGAAACCATTCTTCAAATGCATAGATGAAACACACCACAATACATTGTGTAAGTATGGTAATATGTAATTTTAATCACAATAGAATTTGAATATGCACCGAGTATTCTTTAAAATTCCTCCTTTTTTATAAATCATATATTGATAAAGTATATATCAAAGGAGACTTAATTCAATGTTTGAAATTCTCTCATGATTGAAATCACAATAATATAATTTTGAAATAGATTACATTACCATCCTTACATATTTACTAAAATACATAAAGTGAATTTTATGTGCATTGTAAACATGACAAAACTCCCAATTTGGCCGTAGATATATCTCTCATGCGACTGTGTGTGATCCTCACAATCAATGCACGGAACTATGTAGATTGAGTAAGTTTAGATGATGAAAGGAATCGATGTGAAGACATGAAAGAGATATGGAAACTCATCAAATATTTTGTTAAGTAAGAAAGTGTAAACCAACATGGAGGAAAACATATATGACTGAATATAAAATAATGGTGAGTATAAACAGTCTAAAATACAGTGATAATATATATAATACAATAGACGGTGCGCCAAATATGTGTTTGAAGGTGATTTCAAGAACTGCACATAACAACAAATATTATGACAAATGAAAATATGACTTGTGGGATTTATATACACAAATAAAGAGTTGAATATCTATGAGCCTTTAATTACCTAAATCATGATAAAGAACATAATTAAAATGCTTTGAAAGGAATCCAAACAATCAAACTAGAACTAAATTGTAATAAAAACGACATTCCCACTGCAAAATTCTAATTAAAACAAAAATAGAAAGAGGCTACACTTCCCAGTCGGTGGGCCCTTACCGTCTGGTTGGTGAGCCTTGGCTACACTATCTCAGATCATAGAAAGGAACATGATCTGTTGAATTCAGACTCTTATTAACATCAATAATCTCTAGTACAATATCAAGTCTGCTTATTCATACACAAATTATGGATACCTTCAACAAAGTAACAATGCCCCCTCCTCAACCCTATGAGGCTCTATTTATACGCAAAAATCCAAGGAGAAAGGATAGAACCGAATCCCCCAAACTCAGATTTTGGTTAAAACCAATTTTACAAATTTTGGAATGAAATCACAAAAATCTGGGGGTTTAATCAATTTGGGCAGATTCGAGTTAGAGATCCATCCATATCTTCCAAAAAAATCGATTTTTGAAAAATGTGCCCGCGCATTACTCAATTTTACCACATTCTATACAAAACCCATATCGTAGAATTTCTGGATCTCATACCTTATACACGAAAATCGAGGCGCAAGTTGACAGTTTTAGTTTTTTGCTAATTTTTGCAGAATCATTCCCCCTGAGCTAGAGGTCCACATGTGCGAGATGGGTTAATTAGGACAAACGTGTCATCATGTCAACATTGTTCTGGACAAAACCCATGTTCCCAATTTCATTCTAGAAGCGTGCCAATATGAAAAACTACAATATCAGGTACGAGAATAGCTATACTGGTGCAGAATGCTGAACAACAGTAACGGTACGGGAATGTTGATCATGCAAATCATACTTTATCAACCGTCATTAGTAAAACATGATATAATAATCTTTTAATCACTAAAAATATATAAAATTATGTATTAACCATGTAGGATGAATAACAAGAGACAATAGAGGTTTATGGTGTGATTAGAGATATATTATTGAGAAAATGCGGGGAGAATGTGTAATGATAAATGTATTTGTGTAGCATAAATATGACAAAGTTGGAGCCCAACACACCCCCAAACCCAAGTATGTGCATGTCCTCATGCAAACAATGTGAAGAACTTATGATACTCTGCTTATATATTTATGTGACTTTGTTCCTTTTGTGTAGGTGTTGGTTCTTATGGAGCGACACTCTAGAAATTGATTATACTGTCACAGATTGATTTAAAACAGAGAAACAAAATTATCATGAAAATGGAGGACAAGAAAAGGATGGGTTATCAGAGGGTGATAGTGAATGGTATGAGTGTGGAGAATGTGAGATGATGGGGATGGTGGTCGTATGAAATTGGACACCTTTATACTCTGTATATTATATTCATTCTAAGACCAAGATTTACATGTGGTTCTTTGCTTGAATAGGAAACCGTGACTTCATCCTCTTATTCAGAACATTCAGATGAACTAGGAATGCTTTATGATGTACAATGAGAAGACACTAAAGATGCTGCTTTATGTTTGTATTTGTATACCACATATTTCCTTTTCATTGCTTGGTCTTATGATCATAGTATAATTTTCATTATAATTGGTGGAGTGAAAATGGAAGGTTTGGTGAGTAGTTATGTTGGTACTTTCTAAGTGGTAGTGGAGTGTGGAGTAGGTGATAGTGGTTATGAATCATGTTTTCCAAATTCTTAGTAAATTAAAGATATTTATAAATGTTTTACCTCAAGTTACCCATTCTTTGAATTCTAATGCACACTAAAGTGGAAACTATGCAAAACCAGATGAAAGATCTATGGAAACATGATGTGGACCGCTGAAAGTTGAAGATGAGGCAGAGAAAGGTTGAGAACTACTGAAGAGAACGGAAGTTGATCTGCTAGATCCAAAAAAAAAACTGGTTGAGATGAACTAAAGATGTTGGAGATGCTAAAGAGAGACTCTGAAGATATAGAATGGATCTAGAGATCTCCCCCAAACCCAAGAGTTTGCATGTCTTCATGCAAACTGCTTAATACTGAGTGGCATGCGGCTATAAGAAAACAACTACTGCCAACTTTTGTTGATACCAATTCGAGAGTTGCTAAGAACATAAATCTGAGAGCTGCTAATGAATTGTGGGCACAAAGTCCATGATTGTTAAGCCTGACCACACAGAGAGAAAATCATAAGATCGTATAATAAATCGATCATAACATGAATTACATCCATTATCACATTTTGACAATTTATATTTGAACAATTTTCTAAGATCGCTTATGAATATTCCCCCTATATGACTAACTGAGATAATTCAAGCATAACCCACAAAAATGTATAATCATATTTTCCGTTCTATAGAAAATATTTCTATTTCCTTGATTAAACAAAATTCATCAAAAGATTAGCAACACTTATGTTCAGAGAGCCCTGTATAAATTAGAGTAGGGATTTTGTTCTTCTCCTTTAGGAGGGAAAATAAAAGAGTATTAACAGTATCAACAAATGAAAAACCCATAGGAAACCAGTCAACCTTTTTCACTCTTAAAAGATTTACATTCATTCAAGTAATAAAGATAATTTTCATAGTTGAGTATATTAAGCTTCTAAGATCATGGTCCCACTCTTAAGATAATACATCTTAGATATAGTATGAATTAGATGATAGGGTCTTAAGGTCAACTTAGGGTTATTCTCAAATGGCGAATAAATGGATTTTATTTAACCTTTACTTCAACCTTGCATGCTTCTTCTTAATGATTTACATAAGTATATCGTTCATACTAACAAATATAGATTAGGCATATCAAAATCAGAACCCATTTCCAGCAAGTCTGTTCAACACTTCGATGGGGTAATTTTTACATCTAAGAAATATCCTCCCCAGACAGAATGCCCCATTTCCCACGAGCCTGTTCAGTACCCTGATGGGTTTGCCTAGTCATACCACAGGCCGATACTCGCTGCCAGCAGACCTGTTCAGTATCCCGACGGGTTAGCCTCTTACACCCATTTTCCATCAAAGGCTCTTGTCCCAAACTTTACCCTTAAAATAAAATTTATATATTGCATTCACACGGGTGAATGGGGGAGCATATTTGAAAACCTTTTTACGGGATGGTATTGGGTTGGAAGATATTTTATAGATTGCCCATAAAAGATTGTTCGTATGAAAAATAGACTTATGTATTGAGATTATTCCAAAGACATATCATGGTCAAACTTCCTTAATGTGTGGTGGATGAGGCCATCAGAGAATGACCTAAAGGTGCCTCTAGTCCCCAAGTTCATCTTCTCCATATAATTATGGTAGTATTCCCATGGGTAGAAACATCATGCACTCTCATGTTACTCTTTAATAAGGATGCTCTACTGACCAACTTTGAGATTAGATTAAGTTGTACTAGCTACCTATGGCCTCATAATATGGTCTTTTAACTTTATGTAATCCCATAGTATAATCAAAGACAAGGCTGTGAGTTACTGCTATAATAAATGATCTGAAATTTTGTATAAAGAATGGAAATGAAATCTCTTGAAAATGATTGGTTTGTGACAAAAGGTCTTGGGTTTGATTGAATTTTTTTATCTTTTAGTTTTGCATTATTAATGATTACCTAAACTATAAACTTCTTCAAGGAAAATTGTTCAGAAAAATAGTAGAGAAAAACTAATAAAGGTTAGAGTGTAGTCTTTAGAAAAACAAATTTTAGGAGAGTAATAGAAAAATGGGTTCAACTGTTCCAAAACAATCTTAGGTAACAAAAGATCAGAATAAAAGACAGTTTTGACGAAACAACAGAACTAGAAGAAATGAAATTACTTCCCTGAATAAGTCATGAAGATGTTCTCCCAATCCAACTAAAAAGAGGATACCTGCAAAACTCCAACAAATCATGATAGCCTAATTTATTTAGAAAATTTGGAAAAAGATACGACTATCAATTGAAAAACATATTAAAAAATTTGGGGCAAAAAACTCCTTTAATATTAGTTTCTCAGTCTGATAGCTACAATTATTGAAAAAGACAAAAAAACGATGTTGCACCAAACTAACAACTATATGCAACACTTATTCATTTATTTGTTATCCTACCTTACCTAAGAAAAGACCCATTTTCAAGTATATGAATATTTCGAATGAAGCCACGTGCGTAACAGGATTATGAATATACTCACATTCAGGTTTGAATAATATACTTTAATAAGTACCAGAACATGAGGAACCGACTAATTCAAATGTAGGATGTGAAGAGTTGTCGAAGAAGAGAGTGGTGGTTCAATCTAATTGTCATATGGAACCATTGTTCGATAAAGTCATGATGTCCTTGGTTCACTTCCTCATTTAGAAAAATATACATGTCTCCCTCTATCATGCCATGTAGATCATATTTTTTCAAATAAATGGTGTCATTAGTGCATAGAGGATATCCAAAAAGGCATATTAGAAACTCCTCGATCTTAGGTTCTAATGGTGTCTCTCCATCAGATGCGGTCCATGATTCTTTAGTCTCCTCTATAAGCTGGAAATGGTGATTACAGAAGGATTATGGATCTTCTCGTGGACGTGGCTCATGGAACTTTGGTTTTTCTGTCTTTTGGAGAAGTAGATAGGTTCTTGACTACGGTCAAGATGTGCTCTTCCCAAGAAGAAGAGATCCCAGCTGCTGCTAGGATTTGAGAGAGTTCTTGAAAACTCATTATCATCTTTGAATTCATATTGCTAGTTGATGGGTCCTGTATCACACATGGATTAGCGCATAGGGTTCTTACAACACCCAAAATATTTCTTATTTTTTAATATTTTTGATGAAAATGAAATGAAATCTAACTAACACTCAAAACAATTTTAAGAAATCCATAAGAAACAATAGAAACTAATTGCATAATTTGAAAATCACACCACACATGCATGAAAAGAAACACATTTGCAGGAAAGTAAACACACTTTGCAGGAAGGTAAGAACACTTTGTGAAAGAGAAACACACTTGCAAAAGAACACACCTGGGTTTGGGTAGAGACCCACTAAAGTGGATGCGTAGGTTCTTACCTCTCGTCTTACTGTCTTGTCCTCCCCCAGGCTATGTAATTTAAAGGCAACCTACCTACCTAGATTTCAATCCCTTTAGCACCTCCCCGACAATGGCGCCAAAAATGTTGGGCTAAATATATGCACTAATTTACCAACATTAAATTATCAACCGGGGCTCGTAGGCTTCGAGGTGCAGCCACAATATGTGCAGGATTGGAGCCTAGTCTAGCCTAATATAAAGCCGACAAACACACTTCAAAATGAATGAAAGAAGAACTAGAAATAAAATCAAAGTGCATAAATAAAAGGAAATTTAAACTACAGTAAAACCATCTAAAGAATTCTTGAATTAAAATGCTCCTATGCTCAAAAACCATTCTTCAAATGCATACATCAAAAACACCACAATACACTGTGTAAGTATGGTAATATGTAATTTTAATCACAATAGCATTTGAATATGCACTAAATATTCTTTAAAATTCCTCCTTTCTTTATAAATCATATATTGATAAAGTATATATCAAAGGAGACTTAATTCAGTGCTTGAAATTCTCTCATGATTGAAATCACAATAATATTATTTTGAAATAGATTACATTACCATCCTTACATATTTACTAAAATACATAAAGTGAATTTTATGTGCATTGTAAACATGACAAAAATCCCAATTTGGCCATACATATATCTCTCATGTGACTGTGTGTGATCCTCGCGATCAATGTATGGAACTATGCAGATAAAGTGAGTTTAGATGATGGAAGGAATTGATGAAGACATGAAAGAGATCTGGAAACTCATCAAATATTCTGTAAAGTAACATAGTGTAAACCAACACGAAGGAAAACATATATGACTGAACATAAAATGATGGTGAGTATAAACAATCTAAAACACAGTGATAATATATATAATACAATAGATGGTGCGCCAAATCTGTGTTTGAAGGTGATTTCAAGAACTACACATAACAACAAATATTATGACAAATGAAAATATGACTTATGGGATTTATATACACAAATTAAGAGTTGAATATCTCTGAGCCTTTAATTACCTAAATCATGATAAAGAACATAATTAAAATGCTTTGAAAGGAATCCAAGCAATCAAACTAGAACTAAATTGTAATAAAAACGACATTCCCATTGCAAAATTCTAATGAAAACATAAATAGAAAGAGGCTACACTTCCCAGTCGGTGGGACCTTTCCGTCTGGTTGGTGACCCTTGGCTACACTATCTCGACCATGATCTGTTGAATTCAGACTCCTATTAACATTAATAATCTCTATTACAATACCAAGTCTTCTTCTTCATACAAAAATTATGGATACCTTCAACAAAGTAACAATGCCCCCTCCTCAACCCTATGAGGCTCTATTTATACACAAAAATCCAAGGAGAAAGGATAGAACCGATTCCCCCAAACTCATATTTTGGTTAAAACCAATTTTACAAATTTTGGAATGAAATCAAAAAAATCTGAGCTTTTCATCAATTTGGGCAGATTTGAGTTAGAGATACACCCATATATTCCAAAACAATTCGAATTTTGAAAAAGTGCCCGCGTAATACACATGTCTCCACATTCTAGACAAAACCCATATCGTAGAATTTCTAGATCTGATACCATATGCACGGAAATCGAGGTGCAAGTTGGCAGTTTCAGATTTTTGCTAATTTTTGCAGAATCATTCCCCTTGAGCTGGAGGTCCACAGGTGCAAGTTGGGTGAATTATGAAAAATGTGTCATCATGTCAGCGTTGTTCTGGACAAAACCCATGTTCCTGATTTCATTCTAGAAGCATTCCAATATGACAAACTACAATATCAGGTACGTGAATAGCTATACTGGTGTGGAATGTTGAACAACAGTAACGGTACAAGAATGTTGATCATGCAAATCACACTTTATCAACCGTCATTAGTAAAACATGATATAATCATCTTTTAATCACTAACAATATAGAAAATTATGTATTAACCACATGGGATGAATAACAAGAGACAATAGAGGTTTATGGTGTGATTAGAGATATATTATTGGCAAAATGCGGGGATAATGTGTAATGATGAATGCATTTATGTAGTGTAAATATGACAAAATTGGATCCCAATAAAGAGGAAAGTGTGTGTCAAAAATACAAGAATACGACCGAACAAGCTGATAAGTTAATGACCGAACTCCATGCAGGACATTGTGGACGTCATTTTGTAGCATGCACCACTGCCCATAATATTTTGAGAGCAGGATACTATTGGACTAATGTCTTCGCTAACACACATCGATATGTTAGTGCTTGTCAACCATGTCAATTCTTTACCGACAATCAACGTCTTTCTGTCCTTCCCCTTAATCCAGTCATTGTGGAAGCACCCTTCCAACAATGAGGATTGGATTTCATTGGTGAATTCAAAGACAACTCTAGTAACAAATATCGATCGATTTTGACTGCCACTGATTACTTCACCAGATGGGTGGAAGCTGTCTCGACAAAGAAAGAAACAAAAGAAGTCATGATGAAATTTCTTGAGGAAAAGATTATTATTAGATTTGGTGTCCCTGCTAAGATAACCACTCACAACGCCAAAGCATTTAGCTCAATATCACTTAATGATTTTTTCTTCAAGTATGGGATTGTTTTATCACATTCTTCAAATTATTATCTTGAAGGGAATGGGTTGGCAGAATCTAGCAACAAAAACATTATAAACATTATAAATTAAGTATGCCCCGTGGGCCGACCACACGACTACCAATAATTCTACCAGAAAGACTCCTTTTGAGTTGGTGTATGGGTTAGAAGCTCGCTTGCCTATAAATCTTCAGATTCCAACATTACAAATATCCCAACAATTCAGTATAGATAAAGGAGCATTATAGGGGCGAATCGATCAAATCATGGAATTGGATGATACTTGAAGAATGACCTTCGATCAAATGGCAAGGAATCAAGAAAAAATGAAAGGAAATTTTGATTGGAAGGTGAGACAAAGAAACTTCAAGGAAGGAGATCAAGTCCTACTGTGGGACAAAAGAAGAGAGAAATCAGGGATGCATCAAAAGTTCGACAGTCTTTGGCTAGGCCCCTACAAAAGAGAGGAAGTGTCTGGGCCAGACTCTTTCTACTTATCCACAACAGAAGGGATGAAGATGCCACTACCAGTAAATGGATCTCTCCTCAAGCATTGTTTCCAAGATGGCACATGAATTCTCTAGAACCCATGCCCCAGGTAAGTAGGTAAGTCATCTTTCTTTGCCCTGCATTTTCATATTGATTTCTCATACTAGTTTAGATGCATTTCATTTTCATTTTGCTATACTTGCATATTGATTTCATGCTTAGGTTAGAAATTAAAAAAAAAATGTCAGATTTTTCTTTTCTATATTAGTTTTCATTTTTGGATTTATATATATATGGATGAATGATTATAGCACCACCCTAGATGATATGATCCCTTTGTCTGAGTTTTTGGCAGGAACATGTCTATCAGGAGACGCTGCGGTTCTCATGCACTCTACGATGAGCACATGTCCCCAATTAGGAGCTAGATGTTATCCCCATTTTATGGATAACTAAGGAGATTATGTCTTGGGGCCCTCAAGTTGCAGATATGGAGTGTCGAGAGACTACATGACCAACATTGTCCTTTTGCACAGATGGAGACCCTCCTCACCGCCACAGATGGTCGCATATTTCGAGATGACATCTGTCACATCAACTGGCTTCCGGAAGACATTGGGCCTTGCTCCATGAGGTACAAGTCAAAATTATGGTAAGCATCATTTCAATATTTTATCCGTTTGAGTATGTTGTATCTTAGATTGCTCTAGATTTCATGATATATGCTTGGACATTATGCCTTTTTCCCTGCTTCACCTTGGTGGTTGACATTGTTCCCTAGCAAGTAGTCTTCCTTGGGGATGGGTTTTCTACTAGGAACTCCCTTGAAGAACCATCATACCATTCCCGACCATACTTACCACTTTCCATCACTATTCCCCCCCCACCCATTTCCTTATCTCTTGGGATTTTTGGGTGTATTGACCCAAGAAGGGGTTGTTCCTCATTCTATGGGAAGAAGGGGCTGAAGGCCCAGAGGGATTGATGTTGGGTAAAATATAAAATCCTATGTATGAACCTTCTAGATGATTCACCCAAGGATCACCCAAGAAAGAAATGAAATGCTTATCTTTGAGTAGAGGGGGACCCACAATGAAATATGATTAAAAATGCTTAAAAGGTTAGTTTAAGGATAGGAGGTCTCATCACGAGCTGACCTATCACGTCCATGAATATATAGTGGTATGAAATTACCATCATTGGATCACCAAGCCGGGGTAATGGATTTCAATTGCATGGCTAAGAGAAAGGGGTTCTCATCACGATCCAACCTTCTTATTTCCACTAGGTGTTTGTGGGTGACATTTCCATTATCTGGACACCACACCAGGGAAATGGCCTTCAACCTTTTCTTAAAATGATGAAAGAATGAAAAAAATGGGCTTGGAAAAAGTGCATCGCGGATGAAGGTACCACACACCCTCTACAAAGGCACCCATGAAGGAGCCACTACGACCTCTTGTATGTCATGAGCCCTATGCCCATTGAGTCTTGACCCCAACCACATCAACTACTTTACATGGCTTAGAGAGGGATTTCTTGGAAACTCTCCTTGACCTAGGGAAATATCCAGCTCATAGGACCCCTCATCAACCCTCCCATATTCAAGGTTGACAAGTCACATAATGTCTTTGAGCAATTAATTGTTTCATATAATGATCTTTGATGCACATGATTAGGTGTCTCATTTATTTATTGGATTCACTTATCATGATGTTATGACTTGAGATCCTTGGAGGGAGTGCTTATTTGTCTTTGCAGGACCTAGTTGGTGGACAACTTAGGAAGAACAAGCCTAGCTTGAGCTTCCATGGGGCTTGAAGCCCACATGTGGATGCCAAGGGCCCACATGCTAGATGAGAAAGATAAAACTTGGAAGGCCTTAAAGATGACTTGGACGATGTATCCTAGCCCCCACATGCCAAATTTTTTTCCTAGGAGAGGAAAAATGTCACATCTAGAGGCATGGCATCACCTAGGGGGATTAGGGATTGGTGGTGAGGTGACATGCATTGGAACACAGACGTTTTGAAGGAATCATGAAGGAAGTGGTCTTGATGATTGACATGTGGCTTTGGGAATCCTCCCCACTCTCCTCCATTACCAATGACCTATTCTTAGTGCCAAAACATCCCCTAAAGGGGTGACTTCCTTCTAAATTAGGGGTTTCTTATGTGCAAAAGTGAATTTAAATGAATTACTTTATTAAGGGGGAAATATTAGGGTTGTCGATCCCTAGTTTTGTTGTTTACCCCTAAATATGTGGACAAGTCACCTTGGTGACATATTGTATAAACAAGAGATCATAAGATCTCATTTTCATATAAATCTCCCTCTTGTGAGAAGTATTGGTCTAAAATTTTCTCTACACTTGGAGTATTTTTCCTCTTGTGCTATGAAATAATGCTTTTTGGTTATGATTTGATTATGATGATGGTGCACTATCTCTAGGAGGTCATTCTCTTGCTTTTGTGGAGGTTTACTTTGGCATGCTAATGCTTTTTCTTGAATGGTATGGTATCTTTACTTTGTTATTATCATTTTTAATTCAAGATAAGGTTGTTTGGGCCAAGGCTAGATAGGGAGTATAAGGATATACACCCCTATCCTAGTTTCCACCATAATTGTTAAGATTTTAAAGTTATTTTGCAAGGATTTAGTTGAGAAAGTAAGATGATTTACACCCCTCATCTTCAAAACCTAGCTAGGCTACTTTCCTTGGGAAGTAAGAGGGTTTACACCTCGAAGGATTTAGTAACCATATCTCTTTCTTTTTGACCCCATTAACCCATAAGTAAAGGCACTAGTCTTGCATTGGAGAAACACAATATTGCATTGGGAAACATGATTTCTTGTCATTTTTACTTCTTGCAACTTGGATTGTGGTCCTTGTGCCTTGGGCACGTCACAACCACTAGGGCATCCTCATCAAGGGGATACTTATTGATTCTGTTATAAAATTTCATCTTCAGCCATTAGGGCTGCAAAAACCCCAAATCATTTACTTAATAACTCCCTAATCAACCAATGGAATTCACTCGAAATTTGCATACTTATTCTTCTTGGTCTAGCACATTTATTGGAAAAATTTGGAGGGTTTTCAGTGGTTTATTTTCTTGTTGTAATACATTGAATGTTACAGCCATAAGTTTGATATAGTTTGCAACAAACAAGAGTTTACAACAGCCTTATCTTTTCATGCTAGAATATTGGTTTTTCATCTTGAGTTTAGCTAGTCATTAACTAGTCTTTCTCTTGTATCTTCTACTTGATCTCTAGCATTTATTGAGAAAATTATAGTATCATATTATTGCTGATATATACTGTTATCTATTGCTGCAAATTAGGGACAACAAGCTTAACTTGCTGATCCAACTAACATACATCATTGCAAAGTGTTTTTTCTTGTGTCTTGATCAGGTATTTCACCATTTACAGGTTACTCAACTTACTTGGAAACCCTTGGACCTTCCCCAGAATTAATTCCAACCCTTTCACATCATGTAGATTTTACATCTAGGGAATTCATCTCCATCATCCTCCATCTTCATCTTATTCCCCCTAGGGTCACCATGATTCCCCCCTTGAGGTGACTACCTCACCTGTAAAGTGATGGGGACACCTGCCTAAGGTGACAATGGGTAGGTGAAATATTAGTTGTCTCCATTTAGTGGTCATGTTGGGTTTTTACCAACCAACAACTTGTGCAATAAATGGACCCATGGAGGGCATACTTTTTTTTCTTTGCAGGTCCTTGACAGGTGAAAGCTTGATTGTGGAGGCACAAGGGAAATTGGAACTTCACCTGGGGAAGGAAGCCCACATGTTGGATGATGCATCCCCTCTCCTTTGGAAAACTTGGATGAGATATGTTTCCTTTGGAGGAACTTGAGTATCCCTAGGAGGTGACTCGCTAGATTTCCAAACCCCAACGTTTGCCTTTGGAGGCCTTATCCTTCTCTTATGGGGCATGCCGTCACACTTGGAAGGCTATGGTTTGATGGTGATGAATGATTTGATGATTAATTGGCATGTTTTTATGGAGGAATACCCTTGCACCTTGAAAAATTGGGATTTGGAGGCCCAACGTCTCCCTCAAATAGCTCAACGACTTGCTCACTATGCCAAAACGTCACCTCTAGAGGGCATGGAATCATCTTTTAAGAGCTTACTTCTTTTGTAAATTTAAATTATAATTTGTAAAGGGGAAAATTATGGGGTTAGACTCCCTAATATGTGTTTTACCTTAAGATAAGTGGACAAATTGTTTTTACAAGGTCATGTATAAAAAGAGACCTTGTCACTTTTATTTGAGACATAACATAGTTGAGAATTACATACTTGTATGGCTGAAATTTTCGCCCTACTTGGGAATTTTGCACTATCTCTCTCTTAAGTCTATATTTGTGATGCTATTACTTTTCTATTGGTGAATAAAGTGAGGCACTATCTCTTGAAAGCTTGTTCATGGTAATTTTGGTGGACTATGCTTGATAAGGAAGGGTTTTTGCATGCTTTTCTTGGATTTGGTAAGGAATTTATGCATTAATTGTGTTTTTATTCTTTCTTCAAGTTGAATTTGTTTAAGACCTTGGAGGAGTATAAAGGCATACACCCTCCATCAATTCCACTTGGTTATTTTGAATAAGCTACTTTGCAAAGTTTTCTAGGAGTAAAAAGGCTTACACCCTCCTAGATTTACCTTGCTAGTTGTGTTTTCTCTACGGAGTAAAAAGGATTACACCCCTAGAGAAGTAATACAACTAGCCATTACAAAAAGATACCCCATAAACCCAATTGATAAGTAACTAGTCTAATTTTCATTGGAGAAATAAAATTATTGCATTGGTATACATGGATTGTGGAGATATAGCAATTGTCTAAATTGGAATTGGTTTTACATGTATTGAGATTTCTTGTTCCCCAAGGGTGTCTACTTTAGCCTTGTAATTATTCTTCTTGTAATTAATTAAAGCTACAACCATTAGGGATGCATCAAAATCACTCTTACTTCATCCGTTTCTCTCTAATCCATTGCTGAAATTTACTTGTGAACCTTGGTAATTGTTCTACTAGTCATTGGTTATCATTTGGACCGTTTACTTGTTGATTTATGTGGCTAGATCTTGCTTTTGTAGCAATATTTTTCTACAACCATATTTCTGTGGCTACCCTAATTTCTGTGGCTGCCCTAATATAATTCTACTAACATCTTTTTTCAGCCCTATTTTTCCATCAAAACTTGAGTTTAAGTATTGGAATATTATCTACATGTTTAGGGCTTGATCATCCAATAATTATTTGATGTTTTTGATGGTTAATTGTGCAGATGTTATAACTTATTATTTTATATTGTAAATCTGATATATGTTGCAGTTCTGGGACAACAAGCTTATTTTTCTAATTCCCCATTGATTATAGGCTTGGTTTATCATCAATTGTCTTGTTCCGAGCAGGGCTAACACTATTTTGCAGGTGCACAATTTTTGGCAACCATTTACCCTTCCAAAATACTCTTCTTCAATCCCTTTATTCCTCTCCAAGTTTGACCTATAGTGGATCCATTGATAATTATCTCACTTTCCATCTCAATCCCCCTAGGGTCATCGAGATTCCCCCCTTGTGGTGACTTTTCATCTCTAAAGCAAGGGGAGTGTATATCTAAGGTGAAAATGGGTAGGTACTCCCATAGTTGTCACACTCCTATGGATTGGATTGGGATTTTCCCAATATACATATTGTGTGATAACATTTTGGCATCATTGTTGGGGAGGATTTTGAATCCTCTTTCGAGCCCTAATGACACTTTGTAAAGCTGTGAACCCAAGGCCTTTACCAAAATATTTCCTGGTGACTCCATTTGAGGGAATTTCCCTTTCCATTCTTGATTAGTCTTCCATAAAGCTCATCTGGCGACTCCACCATCCCATAACCCACCAAATATCCCCCTAGGAAGATTCAAACCTTCTAAGGTTTATCGAAGAAGGCATGACCATAATTCCCCTATTGTCAAAACCTTGTTCCAAGGTTGCCGTCCCGTCAATACAATGGCTCACTCTTGGTCTAAGAACCTTTTCAAAGCATTGAACTTGGATTCCATATCTGGGTACCTCAATACCATGCCCAAGGAGACTCAAATGGTTTCCAAAATTCATTGGAAACAATGTGGTTATGCTAAAACACCACCTATATGCAATAGGTGTGTCCTTGTTGAATGAATGTGTGGAACATGAAGATGTTGAGATGAGGATATTAACCATGTCTCTCGATGAATATTCCAAGAGGTGGTTTAGAGGGTTACCTGATGATCATTTGAAATCCTATGATGATTTATATAAATTACTAACAAGTAGGTGGCTAACCAAAGACACGGTGGAATGCTATTAGCACAGTTCAATCAAATAAAGAAAAAGGAAAATGAAATAGTGAAAGAGTTTGATACCATATTTGATAAACTCTATGATTTGATTCTGATTGACCTATGTCCACTAGCAACTGTCATTTGTGTCCTCTACATGAATGCATTTGAAGGACAATTTGATTTTATCCTCAAGGATAAAGAACCCGATGCTTTGGAAAAGGCCAATGAATATAGTACACAGATTAAGGAAAATCTCATCAACTCAAGGATTAAGCCCTTTCAGTTTCCTCATTCCAAGGTGGAATAAAAAACAAAGACTGTGACTAGCACTGCACCAGACCCAATCACTCTCTTATTTTAGAAGTTTGATCAGATGAATACTTAGTTTGTCCAAAGTCAGAATCATATTATGAACATTTTGACATCATTGGAGAGAAATCAATCTGCTACAATACCTTAGGTTTTTAGATAACCAAACACAGGTTGGAAGCCAAGGCCTCAACAGGAGGTAAAGGCTCCCGACACAATGAATCCAGTTGGAATGGTAAATACAAAAGAATTTTCATGGTGCTTGCCTTGTAATGAAGCACATTCATAAAATGAGTACCCAATATGGACAAAGTAAGAAGGTTATGCGGAACAAATGAATTTCATTGATACAATATTTTCTCTTCAAGACAATGAGTATGTGTATATTACACCAATTCAACTTGAGAAGGTCAGGAAAAGTGGTGGCTTAGAGCACTAAATCAAGTAGATGAGAATACAAAAAATGAGTTGAAGAATAAATAAATTTTGACATATGAAAGAAGAAATAGAGTTCCAGTTTCTCCATCACCAACTCCAGTGCCTCGATTGCAAGCAAAAGAGGATCCACCTCAGCCAATAAAATAAATTCCTCCACCTCCTCCACTACCGATGCACAACATGCTCCCAAAACCCATGACGACCATGATGGGAAAGATGAATATGTCAGTGCCTATAGTTGAGATGTGAAATATCCCATCTATATGAAGAGAAGTTCTGAAGGTGTTGAAGGTACCAGATGAGGTAGAATATCCTCCTGTAATTCTAAACACCATGTATCATGGGCCACAAAGAGATGAAAATTCTCCTTTCTATATTTCATTAAGTATGAATGGTCAAGGATTGAATAACTATTTGTTGGATTCTAGGGCCTCAACAAATTTGATGTCTTTGAAGGTCACATAACAAATCGATTTGAATACAACTCGCCCATATGGAAATGTATGCAACATTGATTCGAAGAAGGTGAAAGTATATGGTCTCATAGAATATGTGGAGGTTTATTTGCATGATTTCCCTCATATCAACCTCATTATGAACATAGTGGTGATTGATGTTTAAAACTCTTGGGGCATGATTTTTTCAAGAAGTTGGGAAGCCACCCTGGGATGTTTCCTTAGTATGGATCTTACTCATGCAAATATTCCCATGGGGGATGGAACCTTCGAGATTTTGTACAACCGAAAGGTAGTCAAGAAACATGTGACATATCTAAATCACTGCGATTATCACAATGATTGTGAGCTTGATGTGCCTCGACAAACCATTGAGTATCACCCTCGAGATTTTCCTTTTGCACAAGAAGATTTCATAGATACACTACTTCCGAGGATGGACAAGTACAAAGCGAAGCTTGTAGAATTCCAAGGGAAAGAGCCACGATCCATCAAAATACTCAAGAGAGATGAAGCTATGAAAGATAAAGAGAGAGAACAAGCTATCAAAGATATGGTCAAGGTAGAACCACCTTCACAACCTTACGTTGAAAACATACCTTACATTAACTTCAATGAAGGGAGCCTTGCACTCATGTGGGACACGAAGAGACGTGAGCCTAAGAATGATGGAAGGAACAAGGTTTTATGGCTTGGCCCTTACATAATCAAGAAGAAGTCGGAGAAAGGAAAATACTACTTGTCTTCCATGGATGGGAGAAAGATGCCATTACCGGTTGATGGGTCTCTTCTCCGACCTTACATCCAAGGAACATGACTTCTTCAATGTCGAGGCCCCAGGTAAGTAGGTAGGTCATTTGCTTTCCTTTGCATCTATATTTGCTTGCTCATAATAGTAGAGTTTCATCTACTTATGTTTGCATGTCATATCTCATTTTTCATTTTTATCTACCTGCATTATTACATGGTTACTTTACATCAATTTCTTTCATCATATTATATCTTAGTTTAGAAATTTTTGGAAAAATGCAAAATTTTGTTTTAAAGATTAGTTTAAATTTTGAATTTTTGATTATATGGAAAAAGGGTGAGTGAGCCACCCTAGATATCCATAGTTTATTGTTTTCAGTGTGTGTACGCACGTGTATTACCAAGAGATGCCGAGGTTCTCATGCACTCTACATCGAGTACATGTCCCTGAGTAGGAGCCATATGTTATCCCCCATTTCTAGGGATAACTAAGGAGATGATGTCTCTAGGCCCACATGTTGTAGACATGGAGTACCAAGAGGCAACCCACCACACATATCCATTCATTCACCGCACATAACCATTCGATCGATGGCAACAACATCCACCACACCTATCTTGGATCACAGAGGACACCATGTCTTTCTCCATGGGGTAACAAGTCTAGTATTATGGTAAGTGTTAATTTAATATTTGAAGCATTTGAACATGTTACAAAGGACCCTTTCTTGATTTTGAAAACATTTGCTTGGAAATTATGCTTTTTTCCCTATTTCACCTTGGTGAGTGTCATGGTTTCATAGTAAGTGGCCATCCTTGGGGAAATGGTTGCTACTAGGGGGTTTCCTTGAAGGGTCATCGTACCATTCCCACTCATACTTGCCACCTTCCACCACTTGTTCCTTTTCGACTCCCAACCTTTTAGGTTTTCAGGCTTATTGACCCAAGGAGGGCATGCACCTCATTTCATGGGAAGAAGGCGCCATTAGGCTTGGAGGTGCCCTAACAAGAACATCATGAAATAAAGGCTCGACCTGAGATATCAAGAGCAATGAAACACTTCTCAAAAAATAAAAGTAAGCAACCCTTAAAATAAATAATTAATCAGTTGCTTAAACTTTCCAAGGTAGAGCATTTGTGGGTTATGCATTTCCTTTTTAGTGCCCCTTATTGACTTGAACTTGGAAAGGCATACAAACCAAGGTCCGGTAGAGAGTATGTGGGCTATGCATTTTATTTTTAGTGCCACTTATTGTCTTCAACTTGGTGACACATGCAAAGTAAATGGATAATAAAGGGTTTGGAAAAAATATGTCTTAAAAATAAAAAGAGAAAAGAGATGTGGCTAGCCCTCAATAAAGGTGCCCATAAATGAGACAATACGATCCCTTGTATGTCATGAAACCTCATACCTATAAGTCTAACCCCATACACCTCAAATTCACTACATGACTTAGAGATTTTCTCCTTGGGAACATCTCCTACTTGAGGAGTTGGCTTACCTAATAGGTCATTATGACACCCCTCCCATATATAAATTTGGCAAGTTGTCTAAGGTCTTTGAGAATTTGTTTATTTTGAAAAGGGGGGATTTGATGCACATGTTCAGGTAGTTATTTTATTAGATATGGATTACTTGGAATGATATTGTGACTTGTGGACCCTTGGAGGGCGTACTTGTTTGTATTTGCAGGTCCTTGATAGGTGAAAGCTTGATTGTGGAGGAACAAGGTCACTTGGACCTTCACTTGGGGCAGGAAATCCACAAGTTAGATGATGCACCCCCTCTCCTTTGGAAAAATTGGATGAGGGATGATGCCTTTGGAGACACTTGAGTATCCCTAGGAGGTAACTCGCTAGCTTTCCCAACCCCAACGTTTTCCTTTGGAGGCCTTATCCTTCTCTTCTAAGGCACGATGTCACACTTGGAAGGCTAAAGTTTGATGGTGATAGATGATTTGATTATGAATTGGCATGTTTTGATGGAGGAAGACCATTATACCTTGAATAATTGGACTTTGGAGTCCCAACATCTCCCTCAAATAGCTCAACAACTTGCCCACTATGCCAAAACGTCACCCCTAGAGGGCATGTCGTCATCTTTTAAGGGCTTGCTTCTTTTGTAAATTTAAATTATAATTTATAAATGGGCAAATTAGGGGGTTTGCCTCCCTAATATGTGTTTTACCCTAATACAAGTGGAAAAATTGTTTTTACAAGGTCATTTATAAAAAGAGACCTTGTCACTTTCATTTGAGACATAACACACTTGAGAATTACATACTTGTATAGCTGAAATTTTTTCCCTACTTGGGAATTTTGCACTTTCTCTCTCTTGAGTCTACCTTTTGTTGGACAACTGAGAGGGGGGGTGAATCAGTTGTTACCGTGCTTAAACAATTATGTTTCTTTTAAAATCTCTACAAGGCACTCAATGATGATCACAATAATGCAGGGAAATAAACAATGACACATTCAACATCAGTCACATATATGAGAAACACAGAGACAGATATTTCCCAAGGAAACCCATATAGGGTAAAAACCTCTTCTTATTTATATGATAAGTATTATTTACATTCTTTACATTATCATACATATGAGCACCAACTCATTGTCAGGATACAACCTCTGTTTTGTAAGCTGCAACTTGCCGAGAGCACCAACTCTCTGTTTTTCTCTAGCACCCACTAGAGGGAAGCACCAACTCCCTGATTTCTCTAGCACCAACTAGAAGGAAGCACCAACTCCCTGGTTTCTCTAGCATGAACTAGAAGGAAGCACCAACTCCCTGTGTTCAAGCACCCACTTGAACCTCTAAGGACACCAGTCCTCCCTAGCACCTCCCAACCACCTTGGATTATGAATATGAAATACTGAAACCTATTACAGTGATATAGTGTTCAATAACAACTTACTAGTCTCATCATTGTTCTGTAAGATTTTGCTACTCAGACTTCATCACTGTCTTCCAGCATGCATCTGCTGCCCATTCTGTTCTTCTACTTTTTATGCTCTGTGCACCATGTCCATTCGCTGCACAGTTCTTCTTCTGTTCTATTCAATTGCTGCACTGTGATCCTTCTTCATGCATGAATCACCTTCAATAACAACATCCACAACAACTCCAACAACAATTGCAACCCCATCTCTTCTCTGTACCATGTATTTATAGATTCTGTACACCTTGTGCATGCAATATTCACCATTCCTCTGCTTGCTCATACCGCACCAATCTCCTCCACATCTCAAGTGCTCTGCCCGATCATCATCCCGACTCTTCAACTTCTCTGGCAGTTCAACCCTTGTGTCTATCATCACTAGGTGTTATGCCGAGATTCCTTTTTCTCTCTGGAATTTGAGACTCTTCGTCTTCTCTGTTACAGTCGAGCTCATCCTTTCTGTTTCAGTTACGACCTCCAACCCTCATCCAGCTGTCAATTTCCTCCATGAATCGTCTTCATTCCACTGGCAGATTCCTTGTAACTCTTCAGCTCCTCTGGTAGAAACCATCAATGGTTTCTAGTAGTTACACTGTGAGGATCAACATTAGCCCTCCGATCATGCTCATGTTCACCTCCATCATTGGATTAACTCTGATGGGTTCTTGCATTATTTACCCGTTTCACACTTTCGCAATTCGAAGATTCTACAATGAGACATCTTGAGTCTCGATGTCGCAATCTCTGAAACTCCGAAATAGAGATTTTCTACGCTAGCTCCTTCCTTTATATGACCATGGCCATGACCAAGTGCTTGTTCATAACGTGCTTTTCATGATTTTGCATTTCACCTTTTCATTAATTCTGTTGTGAAGTTTCTCGACTTTCCAAGTCTCGGTCCCCGAAACGCCGAAAAGGAGCTTGTCTGCACGTACTCTTCTCTTCAGCTCTTCGATGGTGTGACCACCGGCTGAGACCACAAGCCTAAAGTATTTCGCAATTTCACGTTTCGGCATTTCGAAACTCCTGTGGTTATGTTTCTTGCCTCTCCAAGTTGCGATTCGTGAAACTTCGAAATGGAGTCGGATCAACGGTCCAAAATCTTGGTGTATTGACGGTCCAGATCTTATCATGAGTTCGCATCTCGCAATTCCTGTGATGGAGATTCTCATCACTCCAAGTCATGATAGGTGAAGCTCCGAGATGGAGCTCAGATCAACAATCCACGTTCTTGGTGATCCGACGGTCCTGATCTTTTCGCGATCTCACATCTCGCTGTTCCTTAGATGGAGGTTCTCGTCACTCCAGGTCACGATAGGTGAGACTCCGAGATGGAGCTAGATCAATGGTCTAGAAAAAACCTCGATCTGACGGCTAAGATAGTTTCGCAATTTCACATATCGCAAATTCGAGAGGTTAGGGAACCCCGTTCCTTTGACTTTCCAGTCAACGACATGACAATATTTCGCCACGTGTCCTATGATTCAACGGTCCATATCTGATCTTGATTCAATGGCTCAGATCATATTGCGATTTTGGCATTCTTGTTGTAAAGTGTTTCGGCACTCCAACTTCTAGTATCCGAAACCCCGATAGCCAAAAATACGAAATGGAGTTGGACCACCACTTCAATCTTGCACTTTAAAGAACGTGCAGGTTCTTCCTGATCCAACGATGGTCAGACCCTGCACTCGGATCTAATGCCAGAGATCTGTCCTCCATCTTTGTGCTCCTCCTGTCTGGATTCAGATCTGACGGTCATCAGGAATTTTGAATGGGATCCAACGATCAATGTCGCTTCTCTGCCCGAGCTTACGCATCCTCCTTAGTTAGAAGAATTTCTAAGTGTCAAAGGACTCGACCTTTGATCCGCCTGAGATCCTGAGTATGCTATCTCTCTTGAGCTTTGGCAATGAGTTAACCTCATCCCTAGTGCACACCTATGCACTGCGTGCGACTTTGTGCTAATCCTCCTTAGCTTACGTTGTTCCTGTTTTTCCATTGATGCACACTCTGATCTTGCCATCAATGAAAATCACACACTGTCTGTAAAACATGCCAACAATCTCCCCCTTTGGCATTGATGGCAACAAAGGCACCCCTGTTCTTTTCTCCCCCTTTGACATCAATGTCAAATAAAACACGCTCCCCCTGAGATGTTGCATTAATTTTAGGAGGTATCAGATATGCAACCAATACAGGACTCCCCCTAACAGGATAGATTCTCTTAGATGTGAGACGGGATGACACCCAACTTCTGTCTGAGATATTCAAATGGTGTCTTGGATAGGGGTTTAGTAAATATGTCTGTAATTTGTTCTGTAGTGGGAATGTAATGGACCTGAACAATTTGATTGGTGACCTGCTCTCTCAGAAAATGATATTTTATGGGAATATGCTTGGTCTTGGAGTGGAAGACAAGATTTTTAGACACACTGATGGCACTAGTGTTATCATAATGAATTGGGATCGGTGCAGTGTATTTACTTCCAAGTCTGCAAGTGTCTGAATCATCCATAATACCTGAGTGCAACAGGTAGCAACAACAATGTACTCTACCTCTATGGTTGATAAAGAAATGGAACCTTGCTTTTTACTAAGC
>ML790823.1:92262-110338 GCA_009831015.1 Picea engelmannii | reverse complement strand
TCGGATCAACTGTCCAGAATCTTAGTGTATTGGTCCAGATCTTATCGTGAGTTTGCATCTCGCGATTCCTGTGATGGAGGTTCTCATCACTCCAAGTCGCGACAGGTGAAGCTCCGAGATGGAGCTCAGATCAACGGTCCACGTTCTTGGTGATCCGACGGTCCTGATCTTTTCAGGATCTCGCATCTTGCTGTTCCTTAGATGGAGGTTCTCGTCACTCCAGGTCGTGATAGGCGAGACTCCAAGATGGAGCTGGATCAATGGTCCAGAACAAACCTCGATCTGATGGCTAAGATATTTTCGCGATTTCGCATATCGCAAATTCGAGAGGTTAGGGAACCTCGTTCCTTTGACTTTCCAGTCAGCGACATGACGATCTTTCGCCACGTGTCCTATGATTCGACGGTCCAGATCTGATCTTGATTCAACGACTCAGATCATATTGCGATTTTGCATATTGTGATTTTTGCATTCTTGTTGCAAAGTGTTTCGACACTCCAACTTCCAGTATCCAAAACCCCGATAGCCAAAACTCTGAAATGGAGTTGGACCACCGCTTCGATCTTGCACTTTAAAGAACGTGCAGGTTCTTCCTGATCCAACGATGGTCGGACCCTGCACTCGGATCTAACGCCAAATATCTGTCCTCCATATTTGTGCTCCTCCTGTCTGGATTCAGATCTGACGGTCATCGAGAATTTTGAATGGGATCCAACAATCAATGTCGCTTCTCTGCCCGAGCTTACACATCCTCCTTACTTAGAAGAATTTCTAAGTGTCAAAGGCCTCGACCTTTGATTTTCCTGAGATCCTAAGTACGCTATCTCTCTTGAGCTTTGGCAATGAGTTAACCTCGTCCCTGGTGCACACCTACGCACTGCGTGCGACTCTGCGCTAATCCTCCTTAGCTTACATTGTTCTTGTTTTGCCATCGATGCACACTCTGATCTTTCCATCAATGAAAAGCACACACTGTCTGTAAAACATGCCAACACCTTTGTGATTCTAGTACTTTTATATTGGTGAATAAAGTGAGGTGGTATCTCCTTGAATATTTTTTGTGGTAATTTTGGTGGAATATGCTTGATAAGGAAGGGTTCTTGCATGATTTTCTTGGAATTGTTAAGGAATTTCTGCATTAATTATGTTCAAACCTTTGGAGGAGTATAAAATAATACACCCTCCATCAAGTCTACTTGGTTATTTTGAATAAGCTATTGGCATGTTTATAGGAAGAACGTGCTTTTCATTGATGACAAGAACAATAGTGAACCAAACCTCGAGAGCGTAGAAGATGAGATAGCTCAAGAGAGATAGTGGTTTCCAGAAGTGAAGACGAGGTCCAAGAGACAGACTCACAGGAGGAGAAAAGGTCGAGACCCGTGAAAACTTAGAAAACCTTCTAAGTCAGAGAGATCAAAAGGTCAAGAGGAAGAGTGGTAGTGGCTGTTGGATCACCGATCTAGAGGACCAACAACCGTCAGATTGAATTAATGGAAGGATAGGATAAGCGGGGCAAAACGATTGAGAATTCAATCATCCGAATTTCCATCAGCCATCAGATTGATTTAAGTGGAAGGACATGATAAGAAAGGGATGAGATCTGAGATCTCGATCACCCGAATTTTCGTTAGTCGTCAGATCGAAATAAATGGAAGGATAGGATAAGAAAATATGGAGAGCCATTGGATTTAATCCAAGGCAAAGCTACATCAGAGACAGATCGAGTCGTTGATATAAGATATTGATCAACGAACAACATTCATTTCGGGGCTAAATATGTGAGAAGGTTACGCTCCGGAGAAATCACTTCGTGAGTTTCAGCTTGAGATTTGAAATCCTTGAAGCCCGGAGAGCCGGAGAGCCAGAGTAACTTTCAACCGTCATATCCAGAGGGATAAGTGGTGATGGATCATGAGCTCCAGAGAAATCACTTCAAGAAGTTTAAGTTTGAGATTTGAAATTCACGAAGCCCGGAGAGACAGAGAGCTGAAGTAAATATCGATCGTCCGATCATTTGAAATAGATCTCAGTCGTTAGATCATTCGGATTAAATATCAAGCATCGGATCGTCTGAAGTGGATCTGGGTCATCTGATCCAGAAGAGACGTGGTATAAATCTATGGAATCTGGGTAAAGACATGAAGTAAGCCTCAACCGTTTGATTCAAGGACATGTGGCAGACCTTGTCAACAAGGACATGCGACATACCATGTCAGCAAGGACATGTGGCAGACCACATCAGCAAGGACATGTGGTATACCACGATAATGAGTGATACGTGGCAACCACTCAGCCCGTGCCAAGTCAACAAGAGATGTGTGTAATGTTACGTCACTCCGAAAGATTGACATATGAAAGAAACAGAGTTTTAGAATTGAAAGTCTCGAAGGTCAGATTCACAGAGGAGATCCTGATCATAGATTCAAGGAGACAGGTGTCAATAGATCTTCCACTCTGGAAGGTTGGCGTACAGAGAAAATTAGGGTTTGAGATTTGAAACTCCCAGAGCCTAGATCACGAAGTAAATCATAGTCGTTGATTAGGGAGGTTAGATCTGATCCGTAGAACTTAAAAGGATAGATCTGAACTGTCAGATTCAGGAGCACCATCAATATCATGAGATTGATGGTCCCATCGCATTGCGGGGATTGAAGGTGCGCATAATTTAAAATGTTGAAGGTGGGCCACAATCGAAACCACAATTTTGGATAAAGGACACGTGGAGCTTTGTAGTGAATTGTGGGGAGAAAAGAAGGTTGCCCTCAAACCACCTTTGGCAGTGCCTGCAATCGCATGGTCACATGAGATCATCGCCCAAGGTCATATCGAAAGAAGGAGCTAGCACTCGCTAGAACGAGATTGTGAAGCACTCAGAATTTAGGCATGTGGTCAAAACCATGGTCACATCAGTGAAGGATAAGGGAGGATATAACACATTGCTAGGCTCCACTTCGGATATCAGGAGTTGGGAGAATCGATATGTCTCATACCAAGATTCTCAAAGTCACGAGTCCTGAATCCCCTGTTGGTTAGGTGTATGGTCATCGCCGATGGTCACGTGAAGGAAGGGGCTTAGAAGCCAAATAAGCCAAAATTGTCCGGCTGTAACTAACAGAGAAGACGAAGATTTGCGACTTCCAGAGAAGCCAAGGAATCTTTGGATAATGGCCACTAATGATGAATAGATCTAGAATAACCACCAGGGAAGATGAAGAGTTCGAATGATGATGGGGCAGGGGACTCAATGTGATAAAGACATGAATAACATAGAAAATGGTGTGCTTATTCGATGGTGATTCATGTGGGTAGGAGGAGACACAATGTAGTACCTGAAGTGGAGATCAGTGGCGTAGTGAAGAGCATGCAGATGAAACACATAACATAAAAGGCAGAAGAGAAGCTGAACAAAATGTGATATTTGAGCTCAGAAAGAAAAAGAGCAGAGCACAGAAGAAGAACGATGCAAAAGCAGAGCAGAGCAGAGCATAGAAGCGAAACAGTACAGAAGCAGAATAGAGCATAGAAGCTGAAGAAGGCAGAGGAGACATGGAGCTGTAACATACCATATCAGAGATAGAGAAAGTAAGTAAAGTTTTGTAAGATTCAATCAGGGTGCTAGGGTGGTGCTAGGGAGGATTGCAGTCCTCTAAATTCTAGTTGGTGCTAGAAGATATCATGGGAGTTGGTGCTTCCATCTAGTGGGTGCTAGAGAAACCTGGGAGTTGGTGCTTCCATCTGGTTGGTGCTAGAGAAATCTAAGAGTTGGTTCTCTCTGCAAGTTGTAGCTTGCTATCATAGGTTGTAGCCTCATATTTGAGTCGGAGCTCAAAGACTGTGATGTACATGAAAGTTGGAGCTTGATTGACATCCTAAGAAGAAAAGGTTTTCACCCTTTATGGGTTTCCTCGGGAAAATCAGTGTCTCTGTGTATTCTGTGTGATTGATCATTGTATATCTATGCATGTTAAGTTATCAACAACACATTAAATAATAATTTATAAAGAATAAAAAATAACAAGAAAATTTTCAAAATTATATACATAACTGATTCACCCCCCCCTCTCAGTTATATTTCCAACAATTGGTATCAGAGCCAGTGACTTTAATCAAAGGTAGATTCTTAAGCTTGAACATGACTATTCATGATGGAAGTTCAACTAATAGACCCCCTCTGTTTGATGGAACAAAATTTTCCTTATGGAAAATAAGGATGAGAACACATTTAATGTCTCTGGGTGCTGATGTTTGGGATGTCGTTGAAATGGGATATGTGAAGCCTATAGTCTTCCCCTCAAAATATGATAAGTTGGATTTTAGCTTTAATGAAAAAGCAATGAATTCCATCCTCAGTGGACTTTCTAAAGCCGATTTTGTCAAATTCATGCACTGTGATTCAACAAAAGTTATGTGGGACAAGCTGATAAGTAGTTATGAAAGTAATGAAAAGGTGAAAGACGCAAAACTGCAGACTCACAGACTGAAATTTGAGCAGTTAAAGATGGATGAAGACGAACCTATCAGTAAGTACTTCTTCCTGATAGATTTAACTCAAAGGTCTCTGCTATAGAGGAAATAGATGATCTCAAAACGTTGACACTAGATCAACTTCTTGGAACCCTAACTGCTTATGAAATGAGAATCACCAAAGGTAAATCCACTACAAGAGAGGCATATTTTAAAGTAGAGAAAAACACAGACTTCGATATAGATGAGATTGAAGAAAGTTTTGTGCGAAGATTGAAGAAAGGATCGGGCAAATACAAAGGTAAACTTCCCTTCAAATGTTTCAACTATGGTAAGATAGTTCATTTTGAATCTAAGTGTCCTCACAAAATAAAGGATCATACATATGACGATGAAGAGAAGAACAAACACAAGAAGGTATATAAAGAGAATAATTTTAAGAAGAAAAGCCTTTGTGTAAAGAATGATGATGATCCCTCAGATGATGAAAACAGTGAATCTTCTATTGAAGATAAAATAAATGATATAATGCTAATAGATTTATAATATCTAAACATTGAAGATACAGAAAGTGAGTTCGCTAATTGTGAAGCAGTAGTAGATCTTGAAGGAGAACTTGTCAGTGCCATGTAAGAGATTGATAGACTCAAAGAAAAGAAAAGAAAACAAAAACAGTTACTGCTTAGGTATGAGAAAACATGCAAGGAACCATCTGAAGAAATTGATATATTGAAGGTTAAGTTAGAAGAATCGAAAGATTGAAGACATTCTCAAACAAAAATTGAAGGAAGCCGAAACAAAAGGTGAAAAATTGGAAGTTGAAGTAGTGACTGTTAGAAAATATCTAGAGAAATTTCAGACCTTATATAATCAAAATCTGACAAGTATTAAAGCCTTAGAAGGATTAGCCTCCATTCTAAATCAGAAAAGGAATTCAAATTTAAAAATTGGTTTGGGTTATGAAGAGGGATCAAGTAGTGGTCCACCAAGCAACAAAGAATCCATCAAGTTTGTCAAATCTACAACCATTGACAACAACAAACCTGCAGAAACAAAGGAAGAGAATCAACCGCCAAGGAGGAGTGAAGGAAAAGATACCAGAACTGAATCTGTAGAACAAAGAAATAATACACCCCCTGCTCAAGGAAATCATCAACATGGAAGATATTGACCTGCTCAAGGAAGACAACCATTTTCCAGGTAGAAAGATTTTTTCTATGGATATTTTTTTACTGTTCTAACTTTGGCCACAAAGCTGTAAATTGTTCATTAATATTTAGACATGAGCAATCAAGACAACCAAGGAATAAATACCTGCCACAACAAAGAATGAGACAACCAAGTAACAAACAACCACAGACTCCAAATCATGTGATGGCTCAGAAAAAGACGCAGATTAAGCATAAAAATCATTATGATCCTTTATTCAATGAACAAGAATGTTACATCTGCCATAATTATGGACATAAAGCTACATACTGTCTCTTAAAGAACTATAATCCAGATTCAAATCACAGAGCTGAAAACATCAAGGTTTGGAAGAATAATGAAGATAACAAGTGTGGATTAGTGTTGTCATCTCAAAGAAAAAAAATACCCCTAGTATATTGACAACGAATGCTCCAGTCATATGACAGGTGACAAAAGTAAGTTCCTATCACTCAAAGAAAATAAATCAGGGAGTGTGACCTTTGGAAATGATGCTCCAGGAAAGATCAGAGGTAAAGGTCTAGTAATCTTAAGTAATGGAAGAAGCAAATCTCAAGATGTACTATTTGTTGATGGTTTAAAGCATAATCTTCTGAGTGTCAGTCAGATATGTGACAAAGGATGTGAAGTCACTTTCACTGCCAAGAATTGTAAAATAAAGACAGTAAACACATGAGAGCTGATTGCAAAAGGGGTTAGAATAAAAAATAATGTATATGTTCTGAAGGAAGATAAGGAGAAATGTCATTTAAGCAAATTTGATGAAAGTTGGTAATGGCACAAAAGGCTTGGACACCTGAATTTTGATCATATTGTCAAACTAGATAATGAAGGTGCTGTGAAAGACCTTCCAAGAATATCTAAGCCTAATAACTCTGTATGTGAATCCTGTCAAACGGGGAAGCTGACTCGTGCTCAATTCAAATCAAAGAGTTTCACATCTTCAGAGAAACCACTTCAAAATTTTCATATGGATCTTTGTGGACCATCGCGAAAGGAAGGTACTGGAGGATAACATTACTTTATGCTAGTCATTGATGAATTCTCCAGACTTACGTGGGTTGCCTTTCTGAGAGAAAAATCTGATGCGTTTGAGAAGTTCAAAAAGTTTAAGGAGTTAGCTGAGAATCATACAGGAAGGAAGTTAAAGGAAATTCGCTCAGACATGGGAGGAGAATTTCTGTCAAGAGATTTCAAAGAATTCTGTGACAAACATGGAATTAAAAGAGAATATTCTATTCCAGGTACTCCTCAACAAAATGGAGTTGTAGAACACCAAAATAGATCAGTTCAGCAGATGGCAAGGGCTATGATGAGTGAAAAGGACATTTCACAAACCTTCTGGGTGGAGGATGTTCACACGACTGTTCATATTCTAAACAGAGCACATCTAAGGCCGAACAGTGATAGTACTCCATATGAGTTGTGGTTTGGTCGACCTGCATCAATCAAGCACTTCAAAGTATTTGGAAGTAAATGCTACATCAAGAATAATGATGATCATATGAGAAAATTTGATAGTAGAGCCGATGAAGGTATCTTCTTGGGATATGCAACGAACAGTAAAGGATACATATGCTTTAACAAAAGAATGCATAAATTAGTAGACTGTATTGATGTTCGAATTGATGAATAAGCTCCTGTAAAAGATCAACAGAGAATAAGCACTAAGCCAGATGAAAAAGATGATGAGAATAATGAAAATGAAGAACAAAAAATCTCAGAGTCACAAGAAGATGATGAATCAGGTGGAGAATAGACACCCAGACAAGAAGAGTGAGGATAGCAATCAACATCAAATACTTCCTCCAGAATTACTCAAAAGAATCATCCTGAAAGTCAGATAATTGGTGAGAAAGGCAAAGGTGTACAAACCAGGAGAAGGATAATCAAAGACACCGAGCAATCACATATATCCTTCATATCCATGGTGGAACCCAAGAACTTTAATGAAGCCAGTAAAGACGTAAATTGGTTAGAATCAATGAATGAGGAACTGGACCAGATTGAAAAGAATGACACTTGGGAACTTGTTCCTAGGCCAACTAATAAAAATGTAATAGGATTAAAATGGGTCTACAAAAATAAGATGAATGAGCAAGGAAACATTGTAAGAAATAAGTCTAGATTGGTCTGCAAAGGATTTGCTCAAATAGAAGGACTGGATTTTGATGAAACATTTGGGTTTGTAGCAAGATTAGAAGCTATTAGAATGTTTCTTGCCTATGCTTATAATAAATAGTTTAAAGTCTATCAAATGGATGTCAAGTCAGCTTTTCTAAATGGAGATCTAGAAGAAGAAGTCTATATGGAACAACCAGAGGGTTTCCAACTGTTAGATAACCCTAACTTTGTTTGCAAGCTGAAGCAAGCCTTATATGGGTTGAAACAAGATCCTTGTGCCTGGTATTACAGACTGAATAAGTATCTTCAAGACAAAGTGTTCAAGAGAGGAACAATTGACAACAATCTATATATCAAAACAGAGGATAATGATTTGCTCATTGTGTTGGTCTATGTAGATGACATCATCTTCGGAAGCAATAATGCCTCATTGGCACAATGGTTTGCTTCTGCTATGCAGTCTGAATTTGAAATGTCTATGATAGGGGAACTATCATTTTTTCTTGGTATGCAAATTACTCAGAGGTTTGAAGGAATATTTATTTCTCAGGAGAAATATCTAAGAGAAATGTTGAAAAGGTTTCAAATGGAAGACTCTACACCTATGAGCACACCTATGGTCACTGGATGCAAGTTAAGAAAGGATGATGACTCACCTAATGTTGATCATAGTTCATATAGGTCTATGATAGGCAACCTATTGTACATCACAACATCCCGTCCAGATATAATGCATGTTGTTGGAATGATAGGAAGGTATCAAGCTACACTTAAACATAGTCATTTGTTAGCTGTCAAAAGAATATTGAGATACTTGAAAGGAACAATGAACTATGGCCTATGGTATCCTGGGAATTAGAATTTTCAACTATCAGTCTATTCAGATGTTGATTGGGATAACTGCATGGATAAAAGGAAAAGCACGAGTGGAGGTGCATTTTTCTTAGGAGATCCCCTTGTAGCATGGTTGACCAAGAAGCAAGGTTCCATTTCCTTATCAACTACAAAAGATGAATACATTACAATTGCCACTTTTTGTACCCAAGTATTGTGGATGATTCAGACACTTGAAGACTTGGAGGTAAAATATACTGCACCGATCCCAATTCATTGTGATAATACTAGTGCAATTAGTGTGTCAAAGAATCTTGTATTTCACTCCAAGACCAAGCATATACCCATCAAGTATCACTTCTTGAGGGAACACATGACCAACACTATTGTTTCTTTGCGTTATATTCCATCCAATGATCAGATTGTTGATATCTTCACTAAACCGCTTGCCAAAGGTCAGTTTGAGTATCTACGCCAGAAGTTGGGCGTGACCCTATTATCAAGTTAAAATAGTCTATCTGATCAGGGGGAGAGTGCTCCTAGTATATCTGATCATGGGGATCATAGAGTCACTCTCTGTTTTCTTTGACATTGATGTCAAAGGGGGAGAAAAAGGTGTTGTTTGTATGCTACAGTTGGAGGTCTAAGCAAAATAGTGTAGTCTTTCAGGGTTGCCATCAATGCCAAAGAGGGAGATTGTTGGCATGTTTACAGGAAGAATGTGCTTTTCATTGATGGCAAGAACAACAACGAACCAAACCTCAAGAGCGCATAAGACGAGATAGCTAAGGAGAGATAGAGGTTTCCATAAGTGCAGACGAGGTCCAAGAGACGGACTCTCAGGAGGAGAAAAGGTCCAGACCCATGAACACTTAGAAAACCTTCTAAGTCAGAGAGATTAGAAGCTCAGGAGGAAGAGTGATAGTGGTCGTTGGATCACCGATCTAGAGTACCAACAACCATCGGATTGAATTAATCGAAAGATAGGATAAGCAGGGAAAAACGATTGAGAATTCGATCATTCGAATTTCCGTTAGCCGTTAGATTAATTTAAGTGGAAGGACAAGATAAGCAAGGGATGAGATTTGAGATATCGATCACCCAAATTTCCATCAGCTATCAAATCAAAATAAATGGAAGGATAGGATAAGAAAAGATGGAGAGCCGTTGGATTTAATCCAAGGAAAATATGCATCGCAAACAGATTGAGCCGTTGATCTAAGATCTTGATCAACGAACAACATTCATTTTGGGGCTAAAGATGTGAGGAGGTTATGATCCGGAGAAATCACTTCGAGAGTTTCAACTTGAGATTTGAAATCCTCGAAGCCCGGAGAGCCGGAGAGTCGGAGTAACTTTCAACTATCATATCCAGAGGGATACATGGCGATGGATCGTGAGCTCCGGAGAAATCACTTCAAGAAGTTTAAGTTTGAGATTTGAAATTATCGAAGCCCGGAGAGCCAGAGAGTCGAAGTAAATCTCGATCATCCGATCATTCAAAATAGATCTCA
Organism: Picea engelmannii; assembly: GCA_009831015.1. Taxonomy (NCBI): domain Eukaryota; kingdom Viridiplantae; phylum Streptophyta; class Pinopsida; order Pinales; family Pinaceae; genus Picea; species Picea engelmannii. Next base: position 100,190 of record ML790823.1, on the reverse strand, counting down.
GTCGTCAGATCGTCCAGAGTAAATCTCAAGCGTCAGATCATCTGAAGTGGATCTGGGACATCTGATCTAGAAGAGACGTGGCGTAAATCTGTGTACTTCGGGTAAAGACCTGAAGTAAGCCTCAATTGTCTGATTCAAGGACATGTGGCATACCTCATCAGAAAGGACATGCGACATACCATGTTAGCAAGGACATGTGGCAGACCACATCAACAAGGACATGTGGCAGACCATGTCAGTGAGTGACATGTGGAAACCACTCATCCCATGCTAGGTCAACAGGTGATATGTGTAATGTTACGTCACTCTGGAAGATTGATGTACAAAAGAAACGAGAGTCTGAGAATTGAAAGTTCCAAAGGCTGGACTCACGGAGGAGATCTTGATCATAGATTCTGGGAGACAGGTGTCAATAGATCTTAAACTCCAGAAGGTTGGCATACGGAGAAAAACAGGGTTTGATATTTGAAACTCCCGGAGCCTGTATCATGAAGTAAATCACAACCGTTGATTTAGGGAGGTCAGATCTAATCTGCAGAACTTGAAAGGATAGATCTAAACCACCAGATTCAGGAGCACCGTCAAGATCGTGAGATCAACGGTCCCGTCGCATTGCGGGGATTGAAGGTGTGCGAACTTTAAAATGTTGAAGGTGGGCCACAATAGAAACCACAATTTTGGATAAAGGACACATGGAGCTTTGTAGTGAATTGCAGGGTGAAAAGCGGGTTGCCCTCAAACCACCTTTAGCCACGCCCGCAATCGCATGGTCACATGAGATCATCGCCCAAGGTCATATCAAAAGAAGGAGATAACACTCACTAGACTGAGATCGCAAAGCGCTCAAAAGTTAGGTTTGTGGTCACAGCCATGGTCACATCAATGAAGGATAAGGGAGGAGCTAGCACATCGCTAGGATCCACTTCGGATATTGGGAGTTGGGAGAATCGAGATGTCTCATACCAAGATTCCTGAAGTCGCAAGTCATGAAGCACCTGTTGGTTAGGCGTATGGTCACCGTCAATGGTCATGTGAAGGAAGGGGCTTAGAAGCCAAATAAGCCAAAATTGACTGGCTGTAACTGACAGAGAAGACAAAGAGTTGCGACTGCCAGAGAAGCCAAGGAATATTTGGATAACGACCACTAATGATGAACAGATCCAGAATAACTGCCAGGGAAGACAAAGAGTTTGAATGATGATCGGGCAGAGGACTCGACTTGAGAAAGAAATGCAGAACATATAATATGGTGTGCTTCTTCGATGGTGATGCATGTGGGTAGGAGGAGACGCAGTGTAGTACCTGAAGTGGAGATCAATGGCGCAGTGAAGAACATGCAAATGCAACATATAACATACAAGGCATAAGAGAATCTAAATAGAACATGGTATTTGAGCTCAGAAAGAAAAAGAGAAGAGCATAGAAGAATAACGATGAAAAAACATAGCAGAGCATAGAAGCAAAACGATGCAGAAGCGAAACATAGCATAGAAGCTGAAGAAGGCAGAGGAGACATGGAGCTGTAACATACCATATCAGAGACAAAACAAGTAAGTAAAGTTTTGTAAGATTCAATCAGGGTGGTAGGGTGGTGCTAGGGAGGATTGCAGTCCTCTAAATTCTAGTTGGTGCTAGAAGATATTCTGGGAGTTGGTGCTTCCATCTAGTGGGTGCTAGAGAAACCTGGGAGTTGGTGCTTCCATCTAGTTGGTGCTCTCTACAAGTTGTAGCTTGCTATCAGAGGTTGTAGCCTCATATTTGAGTCAGAGCTCAAAGACTGTGATGCACATGAAAGTTGGAGCTTGATTGACATCCTAAGAAGAAGAGGTTTTCACCCTTTATGGGTTTCCTCAGGAAAATTAGTGTCTCTTTGTATTCTATGTGATTGATCATTGTATATCTATGCATGTTAAGTTATCAACAACACATTAAATAATAATCTAGAAAGAAAAAAAAATAAGAAGAAAAGTTTCAAGCTTATATACATAACTGATTCACCCCCCCTCTCAGTGATATTTCCGACATAAGCTACTTTGCAAAGGTTGCTAGGAGGAGTAAAACTGATTACACCCTCCTAGATTTTCCTTGCTAGTTGTGTTTTCTCCAGGAAGTAAAAATGCTTATACCCCTAGAGAAGTAATACAACTATCCCTTACAACAAGAGACCCCATAACCAAATTGACAATACACTAATCTAATTTTCATTAGAGAAATAAAATCACTACATTGGTATACATTAATTGTGGAGATATTGCAATTGTGTAAATTCGAATTGGTTTTACATGTATTGAGCTTTCTTGTGCCCTAAGGGCGTCTAATTTAGCCTTGTAATTCTTCTTGCTGTAATGAATTAAAGCTACAACCATTAGGGATGCAAAGAAATCACTCTTACTTCAGCTATTGCTCTCTAATCTACCACTGAAATTTACTTGTGAACCTTGGTAATTGTTCTACTAGTCATTGGTTATCATTTGGATGGTTTACTTGTTGATTTCTATGGCTAGATCTTGTTGTTGTAGAAATAGTTTTCTACAACCACAAGGATTCCCTAATATACTTCTGATAACATCTTTTTACAGCCCTATTTTTCCATCAAAACTTGAGTTTAAGTATTGGAATATTATCTACATGTTTAGGGCTTGATCATCCAATAATTATTTGATGTTTTTGATGGTTAGTTATGCAGCTGTTATAACTTATAATTTTCTGTTGTAAATCTAATATATGATTCAGTTCTAGGAAAAGAAGCTTATATTGTTGATTACCCATTGATTATAGGCTTGGTTTATCATCAATTGTGTAGTTCCAGGCAGGGCTAACACTGTTTTGCAGGTGCACAATTTTTGGCAACCATTTACCCTTCCATAAGACTCTTATTCAAGCTCTTTTTTCATCTCCAAGTTTGAACTATAGGGGATCCATTGATCATTCTCTCACTTTGCATCTTGATCTCCCTAGGGTCACCAAGATTCCCCCCTCATGGTGACTTATCATCACTAAAGAGAGGGGAGTGTCTATCTAAGGTGACAATGGGTAGGTACTCCCATAATTGTCATACTCCTATGGATTGGGTTGGGATTTTCCCAATCTACAAATTGTGCGATAACAATCTCATTCTTTGACAATTGTTGCAACTCTTGACGTATTTCTTGGCATCTTGAAATATGGTAGGCCAATAATACCCTAGGTGTAGTACTTCGTTTGCAGTTCTCTTATCTGCAAAGTGGCCTCTGCAAGGTTCATTATGACATGATTTCAGGATGTCATAAGTTTCATGTTCTCGAACAAAACACCGGATAATGTGATATTTCTTGGTATGAAAGAGATATCCTTCATTCCAGGAACATGTTGCACTCTGTTGGATGACACTTTGGCGTTATTTTGGTGACATATGTTGCATAAGTCTACCTATATCCAAGTAGTTAGTGATATCTGCAAACCACAGTGTGTTAGTGGATAAAGAAAACACGTGTTCATTTGGGAATGAGTACTCCACATGGACGACTTGTCCTCCATTAGTAATTTTGGAGAGGAAGTCAACAACTACGTTTTCCCTCCATGGCTTATCAATGATCAAAATGTCAAACTCCTGTAGTAAGAGAAACTACCTGGTCACCCTGCCATTGGTGATGGGTTTGTTCATGAGGTAACATCTAGAAGAGTGGTTGGTGTGTACGAAGAAAAAATAACATGTGATATAATGACAAAACTTATGAATGGCATACACGACAACAAGAAACTATTTTTTAGTCACGATATAGATATTTTCAGTGGGGGTGAGGTTCTTACTGACATAATAGATAACATATGTCCGTTTCTCCTCTTTCTTCCCTAGAACAACTCCAATGGCTGTGTCCAAGGAATCTATAGAGATATGGAAAGGAAAAGACCAATTGGGACCCTGCAAGATTGGTGCAATGGATAATTTTTCTTTTAAACTTTCAAATGCGGTTTCGCATTGGTCATTCTAGAATAATTMTGTAGCTTTTGTGAGTAACTGGAATAGGGACAATGCTAATTTTGTAAAGTTTTCAATAAACATTCRGTAGTATCCTGCATTCGATAGGAAGTTGCAGACATCCTTCTRGGTTGTGGGCACTGGAAGCCCACRGATGACCTCTATCTTGGTAGGATCCACCTGGATTCCTGTAGGTGACATGTGGTGTCCCAATACAACTCCCTTAGTGCGAAGCATATGGAATTTATAGTGGCTGAGAGGGAGGTTGGTCTCTTGACATCTGATTAGGGATTTTTYTAAATTGTCTAAGKCTTCCTGAAAGGTATATCCATACATGGTGAAGTTGTCCATACAAATTTCTATGCAATCATTGGTCAAGTCGAAGAATATTCCTAAGAAAATCCTTTGGAATGTAGCCAGAGTGTTACATAATCCAAACGACAATACTCAGTAAGCGTAATTTGCCCACAGGAAGGTGAAAGTGGTTTTATCTTGGTCCTCATGGGCAATCTGTATTTGATTGTAACCGCTTAACCCATTGAGGAAAGAGAAAAAAATATTCCCTACAAAGGTATCCAAAACTTGATCAATAAATGGTAGTGGGAAGTAATATTTTAGGGTAGCCTTATTGAGTTCCCTATAGTCGACACAGATACACCATTTGAAATTATTCTTTGGCACAATAACCAGGGGTGAAAGCCACTTACTATCAGATATTGGGTAAATAAAGTTCACATCAAAGAGCTTCTGGATCTCTTCCTTAACTATATCCTTTAGAGAAAGGTTCATCCTCCGTTGAGGTTGTCGGATAGGTTGGGAATCCTCCATAATAGATGTGATGAGTACATAAGTTAGGGTGGATTCCCTTCATGCCAGTATAATCCCAAGCGAAGGTGAGATTCTGCTTTTCCAACATCTCAATGAGTTTCTTTTGCTAAGAGGGGTCCAGTTTAGCATTGATGTTCAAGGTTTTCTTGGGGTATATCTTGACAGGTAAGTTTTGATCCTCAGAGACAACATTTATAGGAACCATTTCATTTAGTTGTTGCATCAATTCAGTTGGTGAACAAGTTTATTGGAATTGTTTCCCTAACATGTGCTCAAAATTTGGATGGTTGGTTGTATGAGGATGTGATAAATAACTGCAAATAAAATCATCCTCAATATCCTATCTAAAGATTGAGGCTTGGTCAAGAGTCAACAAAGTATGTGTAGATTCCTCATCACTATCTTCAATCTAGGGAGAATTCTCTAAGTCAAAGGAAGGCTTAGCAAGAGGTTAGAGGGTCATATTTTTGGTGGAATTCCCATGGGGAAAGGTCATATCTCATGACATACCACTGATGTATGCATAAACAATGGCCAACCAGGGCATCCCCAAGATCAATGGGTAACCTCCTAGGTTGGCCTTTGGTTGCAAGACCATAAAGTCAGTTGGGTACTCCCATGAGTCTACATAAACGATTATATCTCCCAACATTCCCTCAGGTTTTATTGTGCATCTATATTCTAGTTGAAGGACTGTAGGGGTTGGTTGCAAACCAAAAAATTGAAGTTTTCCATTGTTTCGTTGGTCATTACATTTATGGTTGTCCCTAGGTTGACCAAGGTATTGGAGATGGAAGTGTTATTGATGCTAACTTTAATGACTCGGCTTCCTAGATCCATATACTTGGCTATAAATACTTTTCCTAGCATCAGATAAGCTAGCTTTCCTATGACATGAACAATTTTGGGATATTTCAGTTTCCTTCTTGATTTCCTTAGCCATAGTTCCTTAAAATCCTTAGCATATATTGGGACGTCCTTAATGGCTTGAAATAGGGGAATCTTGACACACACATTTTGAAGTTCCCCTAGAATATCAAACTATGGTTGTGTGGGGGACTTCTCTATATGTAACCTTTTTGGGTAAGGTGGTTCTAGGAGCGACTTCTCTATACGTAACCTTTTCGGGCAAGGTGGTTGATGGGTGTTCTATATGCACTAAAAACACACTAAAAACCCTCAATTAAATTGTCAACCCGGGGTAAGTAAACTTAGAGTTGTAGCAATATATATGCCAAGGTAGAAGGGCTGGTAGTAGTATAGTCTAACTAAAGAAATGAATATATGAGAACTAATATATTCAAGCAAAGGCTACTAATGATCAAACCCTAATAAGAAGCTGAAACTATGTACCCTTAGTAACCTTTGAACAAAGGATCGATGGATAGTCCTAAGAAAGTAATTGAAAACCCTACTTAAAGAAAACTAACTGAATCATGACAATAAGCAAAAACAAACTACCTACCTTATAAGCAATAAAATCAACAACTACTTTAATTAACCTACTCAAATTCAATAAGCAACTATCCTATGAAAGACAATAAATAGACAAACAACTACCCTATCAAAGCAAAATAGACAAGCAATAAACTACCCTATCAAAGCAAGTAAAAAAACAATCAAATAACTCACTAACCTATGATAACTTCTATAGCAAGTAAACTAATTAAGATTACTGATCAGGGGATCAAAATTTGCTCAATTTTCAAAGTGCTCGGATTGAGATGAAAACAGTGCCATTGCGTCCGTCTCGTTTTCCTGATTCCGGCGGTATATTTATTTTCGCAAATGGAGTCCGTATGGAGGAGATATCGCGATTTGACCGCCAAGTCAAACAGGAAAAAAAAGTGGGATGCTGATTGTACCTGTCCGTACAGTCCGTACGGCCATGTGGCAGGCCGTACCATTGTGATGATGTGGCAGAGGAAGGTGTGGCGCATTGTTATTGGATGGTGGTTTTCCAATCGTGTGATGACATGTGTCGTATTGGAAGCGAATGAGAAGAGGGCACGTGGCCCAATGCTTGGGCGCCACGTGTCCCTCATTTGATTGGCTCATATTTTCTTTGTAAAAATAATGGAGGCTGCGGGGTTCGACCCCCAGACCTCCCACAACACAAAGTTTTCACAATGCTCCATTAACCATTAAGCCGCCCGATGATCCTTATTAGCTATACCATTAAACATGTATTTATGTTTGTAATATGTGTTATGTGGGAAAAGGGTCGGGCCGGGGCTTAGGGTCGGGCCGGGGCTTAGCCCCGGCCCGTGGTTCTATTATAACATATATGACCGTATGTTTTAACATATGGGCGTGACATAACACAACAAAAGTTTTATGTTTAAACATATATTTATTTGTGTGGCGCCCGGATTAAACATTTGCGCGGGCTTATAACCTATGATATGTGTTATGTATATTAAACCATATTAGAATGCACGCGCGGTTGATTATTTGCGCGGGGTTTTGAACCCCCGACTTGTGTTACAAGTTGGCGCGCGCGGTTACTTCTGTTTGCACGGTTTTGAAACGGACCAACTCCTTTTATGCCGAGCCTTTGGTCCCATGGCAATATGACCCAGTGCCGAGGCGGTTAAGGGCTGGAGGCGCCCTAACCGTTCTACGGTTTGGACCGGTGCGCGGTTGCGTACGGGTCTTGGTTTTTCTGCTTAAATGAGCGTGTGTGCCAGGTTTGGAGAACAAGGGTGCAGATTGTAGACCCAGAGACAACAAAGAAGAAGGGGAGACTTCAAGGAGGCCATCTTCTTCATTTTTCGACCGTTTCAGGTGCCGAAAGAGCCCAGACAGGGGTTTTGGGACGTTGCGGAGCCATTGAAGTAGTCAGTTTGTCATTTTGAGCACTGCAAGACATGTTTTTGATCACTTTGAGCAATTTAATAATAATGATCCATTGGAAGCTGGACCAGGAGATGTAGCCCGGAGTGGGGTGAACTCCTTTATCAAGTTGCTGTGTTTATGTCTAATGTTCAATGATTTATTATGCTGTCTATGTGTATCTTTACATAAGTAATCCTTTATTATGTGTTGCAAATTGATCTGGTTGCTTTAAAAACACATAACAATTTCACTTGCAATATTTATTCAAGTTTCAAGTCTTCTTCAATTTTAGATCAAGTTGGTA